>QOCX01000379.1:17671-196522 GCA_005959815.1 Sarcophaga bullata | reverse complement strand
ACCCCTAAGTCCTGATCTTAACCCAATTGAAAAAAAGCTTTTAGAGACATAAAACCTCGAAATAATGACGAATTTTTTCAGCTGGTCCAACAAAGCTGGCAAAACATATTAGTACAAACATGCCAACGTTTGATACAAAGTTTGCCGAAAAGACTTGCAGTGTTGTTCAAAACAAGGCTATCTGCAAAGTATTAAATTATTGATCATTAATGTGAATATATTAAATATTTGAAGCTGTTTGTAAGAACATTTTTCGTTCTATTATATGACCAACCTGAAATTGGTATATTTTTGATTTTCGCTAATTTTTTCATAAATGATATTGATGCTGTGAATTTTTTTAATTTAAACTTAAAGCTAGTTTTTTGTATTATGTTTTTTAAGCTATTAGTTTTTAATTAGTAACAAAGTTTTTAAAAATAAATTAACAAACATACATGTCGCTTAATCATTTCTAATTATAAGGCCACCACTGTATTCCTTCCATATTCTGATAAGTATTATATCTGTGTGAGTGCTTTGATTAGAAATAAATATTCATACGCTTATGAAATTCTAATTTAAATTTATTTTGTAAAATTATAATAAAATAATGAAAAGTATTCTTAGATAAATTATTGGTAAAATATTCAACCTAGTAGTTGCTATGGTATCCTACCTGCCTCCTTCTTTTGCCATCAATTTTATTAAATATGCCAGTTAATGGTAAGAATAGAAAATATTTCCATAATTCAAGTGTTAAAATAATTATTTTTGAATATTCTGCAATAAATTGTTGGCTTTGTGGCAACTGAAATGATTAGTTTTTCCTATTTTTAGTGAAATTCTATTGAAAATAATTAGGATTTGTGGTGAAACATTTTAAAAACGGATTAATTTGTTCAATTTATTTGCCAGATTTTATGATTTTTCTCTTTTGGTTTTTGACAGCTTGTATCAATGCCAATCACTAGCTCTCATTATGGCAAGTTATCGAAGTGTTGCATTATATTGGTGCCTGCAGTCATATGTTGTATGTGTTCACACTTAGGCCCAGCAACACTGTTGCAATCGTGTTTTAAAGTGTGTGCGAATATTGCCAACACATTTGTATTAATATTCCTTAGGTTAATTAATTTTAGTTTGGAATACTCTACACAAGATTAATGATAGAGCCAGGATACTTTAACGACAGGAATTTTTAATGAAATTATGTAGAAGGGGGCGGGGGAGAGAATTTGCCAGAAAATATATATTTTTTGTTACAAATTGTATACATTTTTGATTATTGCCAGATTAAATCTAATTTATTGGCCAATACAACCCTTTAGTCAGGATTACAATCTAGCTTCACACATCACCTATGTTGGGTGTGTCAATTTTATTAATGATTTGCACGATTTACACCTTAACATCGACTCCGAGTGACGGAGTCTGTATATTGTCAGAAGACTCCATAACGGAAGTAATTTTGTACAAGATGGCTGAGCTGTGGTTTGAACCATGGGCTCGCGTATAATAAGCTTACGCACTAATTACCAGATCACAGCTACTTTCCAACAACTACACTAAGTGTGCTATTTTGGAATCTTTTATCCTGTTTGACCGTGAATTCCGCAATAATATAAACCGTAGTGGCAGGTTTATTGTATCAAAGCTCAATTGATCATATACAGTGCTTTGTGATTCCACCTGAACCGTTACTATGGAGTTAATCGGAATCAGGATTTCTCACTAACAACGTAAGTCCTTTAGAATTCACGGAAGGTTGAATCAATTTAGTTATCGATGTTTCTGTCATACTTTTGAGACAGGGTGCGTCATTGGCAAATAAAGTTGTCAGCATTTGATCCTGGATATGTTGTTCGTTCTAATAATCGTGACGGCTAACCCAATGACCTTTATTTTCGTGGAAGAACCTTTACGTTCCAGTATTTTCATTTCGAGCAGATATCTCCATCTACAATTACATTTTGTTTCAAGGTATTTGTATAGACTCGTTGGACTTCTTACTCCTATCTGTTGATGCTTTTATGAACTGAACTGATAACATGTAACATGTAGCAGCAAATGTTTTCTGCCAAGAGTTGAACCCTGTCACTGTAGCGCCTCTAAAGTGAAATTGCCTTTAAAAGACTTGTAGAATCGTTTCCAATCATGTTCTCTAGTCCGCAGCATAATTAAGTTTTCAAAATATTTCCATTTTCAATGTAAAAGCTTGTGAACATTTTTAATTCCCTAAATTGCTGGTGACCCTTCTAATTGGCTTTAAATGTTTAAGAGGAGAATGCAATTAAAACTCTTACAGATTTTTTCTTTTATTTTTTTTTTCTTAAATCCTTAAAGTTTTGTGTCCAACTCCAAGTTAATATTTGTACCAAATTCAACAACTTCCTGGCACAATACCACCGACACTTCGGTACAGTGACACACCGACAACATCAACATGCAACATCGCAACCGTCATCGTTGTAGTCATTTCATTACCTTAAAGTAAAAGTTTTTATATCGCATTGCATTGGCCTGTTCAGGGCTGGCCTGTTGCCTGCCTTATTATTCTACTTCTCTCTCCCTCTCTCTGCCCCCCTCTCTCTCTATGTCGTGTCATAATCTAGATTTGAATCGAATGCACTGAATGTTCTCTAATTTTATTTTTATTTTCTGATTTTAAATAAAATTACTGCTGAAAATTGCCACTATTATTCATGGTAACACAAAGAGCTACAAACACAGGAAAACAAAAAAAAAAAAATGAACGAATGTACGAACCAACAACTGCAGTAGAATAAGTAGAAATTGCGGAAACTTTATAGTTTTGCCGACAACTTTAATTTCAAATTTTTTCTTCTCTTTTTCTGTTTTTGCTTTGCCTTTCGATTGTATTTCATGACAGTCTACGAGAGTGTGTTGCTGGCTCCCCATTTTCTAAACTCTCCCACTCGCACACATTCGCGCTCTCTCTCACTGTCACTTTTTGTTCCTGCCATTAACTTGAAGTCAGTGATAAAAATCTTTTGTCGGCATTTCAGAAACTACTTGTTGCCACTTCCGCTTTCGTGTTGCTGCTTTTTTAAACTTTTATTTTTCTCTTTGTTTTTGCGATTTATTTTTCTTTTCTTTTTTTGTTTTCCTTTAGGTTTTTCGGAAGCACTCGCCATCCGCCACTCGTGACTCGTATTTGGTATTTAGTATCATCGTGACTGGTTACGATTCATTACGGTGACTAATGATAGAGAGCAAGAGTACAGCTCTTTTGCTTTAGCTTAAGAGCATCGCTTTTGCACAAACTGCGCAGAGTTTCCGAATTTCATGTTTACGTTTTCTTCTCCAGCAAAATAATCAATTTTCTACACTCGTGATGGTGATGGTGGTGGTTGTGGTGGTTGTGGTGGTTGTGGTGGTGTTGCAAGTGAAAGTAATTTGACGGGCGTGTTACTTTACTTCACTTCACTTTTTATTTTCAGGAAACTCGGAATATATAACTCCAAACAAAGGAAATGATGTCATCAAATATCCCTTAAAATATGCTTTAAATTTCAACATGTTAACGTGTTTTGTTAAGTGTTTAACAATATTCTCTTCATACTCAATGATATTTTGTTTTTGATTTCCATTTAAATCATTAAATATTCAACAGTTATAATCTATAAAGTATGATAAGCGTCATCAAATTTAGAGAAATTTAAGAGAGCCAAAAGCATAAAAGAGTTTTCTCTCACAAACCCTTAAGGGTATGCAACAGTTTTGTTTACAACAATACGAAAACGTATGAACTCTTATACGCTCTTTTACTAGCTGTGGGAGAGAAACAGAATTTTGTTATAAAACTGTTATACTAAGTGTTATAAAATCTCTTATATTTTTTGGGAAAACCTGTATCGCTCTGTTATGCTTTGGAAGGCAAAGCTTAAAGAAATTCTATTTTATTTCTTTCAATATTTTAAAGTCCTTTCAGTTTCATTTTTGTGCTCATTTTATAGATTTTATTTCTCTTCTTTTGTCTTCTCCATGGAGAATATCTTTCAAAATTTTTATATTTTTCTTTAGTTGCCAACTATACTTCGTAATTGGAAATTGAATGTTTTTTTTACGTTTTCATTTCCTTTGCTTCTTCCATTTTCCTACGATTTTTAGGAAATTTGTTGTCCACAATTTGATTTGAATGAAAAATTCTGTAAAGTATGCAAAAATTAAAGAAAACTTCTATTGAGTAAATGCATTCGATTTTGTTAATCGGCTTGCCATGCAGTCAACTTTGAATTTTCAAACATGACTCGCATTCGTTGTGACAATCGGTCAAATGAACTATTATTTGGCAATACTTAATACCGTGAAACTCTGTCCTGTAGTGACAACCTGGTTGCCATAAAAAGGCCAATCGAATATCATAATCGTAAGCAGAGTAAGTGCTGGTCTATCTCAGAGAAGATGTGATTTCAGTTAGTTAATCCACTTAAACAGCCCTATTGGGCGACTTACTTTACTCCCGATCACACTTTACGAACTCCATTCAGCGAAATGTATCTGGTTTGGTTTGGTAAACAAACTCGAATCGGTGCTTTATCACAGAACAACTAAAATTCTCAAGAATGTCATCTGATAGTCCAGGAAGCATGGAAAAGCAAGGAAATGGTTTTTTAGAATCTTGTTCAACTCCCCATTTCAATAATTTCTAGAAAATATGTATACTGGCACTTCAACACGCCATTCGATTTTTTCTTTGTACATTGCTCTGGTGCTTACATCTATCAATAGATCGTTTAGAAGCTTTAAAGTATGCCTTCTCTACCAAAGTTCTCCGAAAATTCTAAAAACTCTGAGTATATTCAGCCGAAGGCAACCAATTTTCAAAATGTTTGAAGTGTATTGTGGTAAAATCTTACTTGCATAATTGGTGATTATAACTCTTTAGTCAGGACTAAAACCTAGCTTCCTACACCACCTATGTTGTGTATTAATTTTACTTATGAGTGGAGGACACTATAATATAAAGTCGACACTGAACGATAAATTTTTGAGAAACAACTTACTAGACTGCGGAAACTTTAGGATCATCGCTTTGAAATGTCAGTCTGCTGAAGTGACGCAATTGGAAATCTATTTGATATCATAGGGCTACTGAACTCATCACTTCCTTAAGTCAAACTCGGTTGCTCTGCTCAATATTTTGAAATGTCGCTGTGCTGTAACTATATAACATTGCTAGCACTAGATTGATATCTTCGGAGCTGTTAAGCGTTCAGTATAATCATTCTTTCGCAATCAGCAAGTTTTAAAATCCCGCAGAGAATTTAAATCTCTGAGAAATCTCTGTTTTAATGTGGGCTCTCTGGGTTTTAACGCCAGATAATATGCATGAAATTCACATTCTATATCTTGCTTATTATCTTATGCGTACTTCTTTTCTTTTCTTTTATTTTCTTTTTTTTACACGCCTTATCACCTCACCATGACTTACTTGTGTACTGTGGTGGCATGCACCAAGACCACAAGTAGAGCAAAGTAATGTTATTAACAGAAACTGTATTTAATAAATTAAAATTTACGATGTATTTTATTGCAGCAGCAATGGAATGTTTTTTTCCTATTTGCCCCCCTTTTCTCTTTCCCCACTCCTGGTTCAACTTTTAAGGCGAACTCTGTGCCACTGGTTTTATTTCTGATTTCGTTTAAGAACACTTACTCACATGCTGGCGATTTTTTCTCTTTTGTTGGTTTAAAGACGCTGTTGTTGTTTAACTTTACTTTTTGGCGGGTCAAGTGTTGGTTTCCGTTTTTTTTTTCATTTTTTTTCTTTTCATTTTTCTACTTCTTTGCTTCTTCTTCGCTTTTCCGCTTTTAACTTAACATTATTAATTTATTATTTTTAAATACGCCAGTATTGCAGAAATACTTCGGACATTTTCGGTTTTTTTTTTATTTTTATTTCTTGGTCGTCGCATGATGTCAATACAAAAAGTGGTCATAAAATGTCAGGGTTTTCCTTTTTTTCAATTAACAATTTGGGGAGGCCAAAGATTCACGTGTTTATTGTAGTGCAGTATTAAAAATTAATTCCTTCCAGCTTAGGTCCATAAACAAGGCATTAAAATTCCAGTTTCTTTTAAATTTAATTCGCCGCAAATCTTCAATTAATAAAACAAATTTAAAAAACCATTTTGCCTACTTTTAGGCAACTCCATTTTGCCTACTTTTAGGCAACTGGCGTCCTCCTGCATTTATACTGTTCTCTTAATGTACGCTGCATTTGTGGTAATTTCATCTATTCGTGCTGTCGTTCAGTTGTTTGTTCGTTCACTCATTAAATTTTCACACCGTCTTGTATGTATACGCCTACAGGGTTACTCCGTCCATGCAAAAGTCAAATTCAATAATTTCCCCCAACACCAGTCATTAGCGCAAATTTTGTGATTTTCTTCTTCTTATTCTTCTTATTCTTCTTCTTCTCGTTCTGATTGTTATTGTTGTAATATTTTGTATTTTCATGTAATTGGAAACACCAACACACCCACACACCCACACGCATGCATGTAAATGTTTGTAATCAAATTCAATTTCCCAAGTGGCACCTAAATCAGTGGCGGCACACAAAGAAACAAACACTCAGTGAAAATGGTCTTGAATAATGTGAGAATGTCAGCACTAAAGAAGATGCTGATTCAGTTGACCAGAAAAACAAAAACACCAAGAACTCTAGAGATAGTGTTGCGTTAAAGCAACAAATATTTTCAATTACTTTTGAAGTATTTTGAGATTCTCAGAGGAATGATTTCTTCCTTACCCACTGTATTGCAGCAGCTTAAAAAGTCAATTAAACACCAAGAAAGCAATCAACTGTGTAAACGGTCCTTGAGGATAATGTGGTCGAAACTTCTTACTAGTAGTACCTACAGGTTCCCAATGTTATATGGACTGCGTCTGCAATCAGTCTGAAGTTTTTAACTTAAATTTCTAAATATCGCTTGGTCACCCTACGAAAGTTTACTCGTGCTTTTTGGACTTTTTCGATTAAAAGAGAACGACTGGCGTTCAGTACAATTTTTCAAGAACAGGGTACTTCTCTCTGAGTTCTAAAATCGAACATTTGTTGACTTAGAACGCTATACTGCTTAAATACTGAACTGGAAACAGTGGAATATACAACTTTTGAATGTGACGCTGTGCATTAGAGGAAGTATATTTCTGCAGACCAGCGGTTGATAATCCAATTGCTGGAGGGAGATATGCCAATCGTGCAAACGAGCGCAATGCCGATGCAAGTTAACTGCTTTTTCTAAATGGTAATTGTAAACATTTATCATCGACTTACTATCTCTAGAACGCATTGAATGATGCTGCAATAATCTTCCATTAATGGCTTCAAGCACAGGCTCTATACTATCAGCAGAAAAATTCGAAAACCTAATGAATTCGAATAACTTTTTCAGACCAGAATATTTCAGCTCCTTTAATTGTAATTGTTTTCCATCTGTTTCGTTCAATAAAATCACCATGAATTGTATAAAATCGTTGCAGTAATCCAGGTGATGTGTTGTCATTTTTTATCTTCCCTCCCACTATATCCCATCGAAATCTACTTGGATTGTGGCAGTTTACTTGAATACTTTCGTTAAATTAATTTCATTTTCTGCTGGCAGTCCTTAAACCAATTGATCAGTGGTGGCTATCCAAACGACCATTGGTGGTGGTGGCTTTTTTGGTCGGTTTGTCTTCTCCAGTTCTCGGAAAGTGAAGTGAAGGCAACACTTTCAAAATTTCAACGGCTACTCTTCAGTCATTAATTCATTGGAAATTGTATTTTTATTTGTATACGCTTCTCCTCCCCCCATGCCAGAGTTCTTTTTGTACTTTTTCTCTTTTCTTCTTTCTTTCTAAAACACTTGACACTCAATTGCATTTTTAAATGTTGTTTTGTGGCACAACACATACACACACCAGCCACTGGTATCATCTGTCGATTTGTACGACATTGGCTCTTCTGTTACGATTCTACTTTTCATCACAAATTGCTTTTCTATGGAATTGTTGTTGCTGTTGTTGTTCTTGTTCTTGTTCTTGTCATTGTTGCTGGTGTTGTTATATTTGTTTTGTGTTCCTTTTTAACCTCAATTCAATCAATACAATCAGTCTGGACGCTTTGTTCGTTTCTTTCTTCCGCATTTTGTGATGCCAACAGAAAGAAAAGAAACTCTATTGAGAATACTGTTATTGTTGTTGTTCTTGTTGTTGCTATTATTTGTTCAAAACTTCTTTCTTAAGACCAGCAGCATAAAACGATTTATTGTTCATGTTCTTGTTCTTGTTTTTCATTCTCTCAGTTTCCTTTCATTTCCGGTAACAATTTTAAATTCTTTTATGGTATTGGTTTTGATTTCCATTGCAATTCATTTAAAAAAAAAGTTTTGTAGAATAGAGAGAGAGAGAGAGAGAGAGTACGGCTGAACGAATGTATGAATGAATGAATGACTGACTGAGTGACGACTCGACTAAATGCCCGACCGCACTAGGAATGTATGGCAACAAACAGTGGAGAGAACCTAACTGGTAGTAGTTGGTCGATCGCTTGACAGTGGTGGGTGGCAATTGTATTTTTGTTTTTTCCTTCAAAATTGCTTGTTTGCTTGTGATTCCCAAATTTTGCATTTCCCCATCCTGACCATTTTGGCATTGTTTGCGGTAGCAAGCGGAGGTCTCTTGACATGATTATTTATAACTTCTTCTGCTGCTTTTTCTGTTTTTTTCCTCGTCCCTCTGTATTATTCACTTCGTTTTTCAAGTGGTTTTTTTTTATTCCCCTGTTGATTATTGTTTTTTCAATTCGCGTTGCGTTCTCTTCTTTTTTCTTCTTCTACCTTCGTTTTATCAATTCATTTAATATTTAATTTCATTTTGCTGCTCTCTGCTGAATAATTCAATAGAATTTTTGTTGTTATTGCTTCCGCCGGAATGAAAGGTAATTAAAACACTGCCCCCAAAATGAAATGCAACTTAACTGATTGCTTTAAAGTTAACTTGTGTTTGGATAATTTTTAAAAGCAGGATATACTTGATTATTGAGTTAAAAAGAGTATGCAATAATCGCTGAAAAGAGTCTCTTGCATAGCTTTTATATCAAAGTATGATTCCAGTTGTTATGCTATTTCGTTTACAAAAGCGTTGTCAAATTCTATGCTATTATCTATACGTTTACCACATTATTTTCTGTATGAAAATATGATCGGATCAGTGCTACTTGCTAACACTTCAAGACGTTGCACGATCTATGCTACTTCCTTTACAAATTATTTTGAGATATTCTATTAGAGAATTCTGTAGATTCTGTACTATTATCTATATGATATATTCATTGCTATTTTCTACGTTCATTGCTATTTGCTATTTTCAATATTCATTGTTTGCTTCAGCTCTATTCACTCTGCTATTTTTTATATATAAAAATATTAAAAATAATTGAGTTTATGTGGTCACATTCTGTGTTATCTTTTATGTTGAATTATTCCTCAATGAAATGCTATTTACTACTGCTAAAATATAGCTAAAAACTGTGCTATTTTTGTTAGAAACTCAAATCAAAACTTGTACAAAGCTTTAGTCAAAAAATGTAAAATTTTCTATACGGAAATGTGTTTATATTTTTTGCTATTTCCTACATAAAAATTCCAAAGATTTCTATGATATTTCTATATTCTGCGTCTGAGATATTTCTTAGAGAAATATTATTCTAAATATTGTGCTATTTTCTATAGGAAAATATATTGCGACTTTATGCTATTTTCTATATAAAAATATACAATGGTGCGCTATTTCATATCCTGTACATTTTATAAAAATAGCAGAATTTGTGCTATTTTGTGTAATAAATTGTTCTCAAATTCTATGAAAATATGCTAAAATATTATGCTATTTTCTACAAAGAACTGCTATTTTCTATGATAAAATGCTATGCTATTTTTTATACGATAATATGCTAATATGTAATGCTATTTTGTATACATAAATGTATTGTGCTATTTTCTACAGAGAACTGCTATTTTCTATATGAAAATGTGCTAAATTGATTATATTCCACGCCTAAATATGCCAAACCGCTGATCTACTTCTTATTCAGAAATGTACTTTAATTTTATCTTAGATTTTAGAAATATTACAAGATTCTATGCTATTGACTGTACGAAAATATACTCGAATTTCATGCTATTTTCTGTCATACAATATGGCCAATGTTTTTTACCCAACAATTTTCCGCAGGGAAGAAATTAATTTTTTTGTTTATTTAAAATTCTCAAGCATTTTTTCATTTTCATATCAAACTTAAATCCGTGATACTCAAGTCAAGGTTTGAGAAATTCAATTTTTTGTTTTTTAATTAAAATTTTTATTTCTCTGAAATAGTTTTGTGGCTAACTTTTGTCTTGTCAATGTCTGTCCTGTTGATGTTCTTTGCTTTGCCAGCATTCCTCATTTTTTCCTTATCAACAACTGATAATTGAATAGTTTTTCTCTTTTACTATTTCGAACCCTGTACTCTTATAAACTGCCAAACTAAAAACTATTCGACAACTTGTAATGCTGAATACTTTTCTTGCGTTCTTCTAACGCAATAATACAAACAGCTTTTATAAACCAAAAAAATTACTTCAAATTACTTGTTAAATAACTTTCTGATCTCAACTGTTCAAGCGGAACAAAATTTTCTTTCTACCACTATTTCGAAAATTAATAAACACACCTCGACAAACAACACCACTTGGAGTAACTTAATCCGCTGCATGTACGTAGAATAGTTCCCTTTAAATACACCTTTAAACGCAATTGTTATTATCAGCAGAGAGAGAATGAACATTCTTCACCGAATGTTTCCTTGTATAGGTTTTACCTGGTTTCAGTTTGTCTCGCAAACTTTCAAGTCGATAACAAATAGAAGCGACACCACACCAGCAGCAGCAATAGCAGCAGCAGCAGCCGCTTAAACTTTATTAGAAAACAACAAAACAGACACACACATACATGTACTTGTACAACCACAAATAAACTTTGCTTTGCTCTGTAGCTCTCTTCCCCATATTAAATCCTTAAACTTTCTTCTGTTGAACTAATTAGTTGAGGGAATGTTGTTTTTGGTGTTATCTCATGGAAAATGTTTTTAGTTTCTAATTTCATGCCACCAACTGTAGTCATTGCGTTATTAACTTGTGTGAGACAAACATAAAACGCAAACACTCGCTTCTATATACAGACACAGACATACACACATCTGTTGAATGTTTCAAAACCATAATCTTAGACTAGGATTTACAACAAGTTTTTTGGCTTTGTTGTGGTTTCAAGGACAATCGTCATTATGTTGTATGTTAATGATGTTGATAATATTGTTGTTGCTTTTGTTATAGTTGTAGTTGCAGTTGTAGTTGTAGTCTCTAATGCTGGCAAAAAGACGAAGAAAAAAAATCGAAATCCTTTCTAAAAACCATAAAATCTGCAAAATTTTCTTGTTAATGAAGTTGACTGTGAAGATTAAATGCGAGTGCGAACATGCACTTAGGCACACACATGCATAGACATGTAACCGCACGGAAAGAGAAAGAGAGAGAGCTAGAGAGAGTCTATATCAAGATATACGAGTTGCTAACTAACGAAGGGGGGGGACCATAAAGTTAGCTACACAAACTTTCATGCAAGCCTGTCTTCTTACAAGTAAAATCACTTTTAGAAACAATTTTATACGATTGTGTGTGTAGACATTGCTGTGTGTAAATTGCTTAGACATTGTCATCATCTGTTTAATGGTTGGTTCCGCTCTTATCGTTGGGTTTTGCAGTGTTAAAACGGTTACCGTTTATGCGTTTAGGCAAAGAACATTAATACGGGAACGTGAAATTATTTTAATGTGCATCGATAGTGAATAGTGGGATAATCCCGGTCTTCTCTATGCCTTTTCATACTTTTGATTTCAGTCCAGTCCGACAAATAATCACGCGAAACGATCACAAGTATCTGAAGCGTCAATTGGTTATCAGATGTCTATTGAATCTGTATTGGCAATGACAGATGGATCCGTAATAATAGTCAGAAGCGCTGTGTATTTATTTTTAGCTGGTAAAATACGGCCAAATGATTAGAAATGAAAGCGCCCGTGGTATACGATGTGACATGAAACCAAGATCGCTTAAAAACTATGTAGAAACTATAAGGTTAGGTTAGAGTACACGTCTTATATCGCTTTAGAGTAGAGTATACCATCATTATTGTTTTGAAAGGGTGTCGTATTGCAACAATATGATTTATTGCGCTCTTTTCAAACTCTATAGGGTATCGCTGTAGAGTCTCTAACCAGCACATGACAATTCCTTGACAAGCAGTTGATATGATGCCAGATGTTTCTTTCTGGAATACATTAGTGCCTCACAGGCACCAAGATTGTGTTGCGATGATTTACTGTCATTATCACGGATTCTTTATGTTGGCTTCGATACGATCCAAAATCTGAGCAAGTGTACGTTGAGTTTAGAATGTCCTGTCAATGGAGGATTTATTAACCTCAGGTTATCGTAGAAAGTTTGATGCGTGACTCAAATAACTTCTTATTGTGATTTCCTAATAAAAGTTCTGAACCCACTTGGCGTTAGACGAGCTTTTGCCTCTCTTTTTCTTTCATTTCGTTCGCAAGATCGGCTGTGGGCTCAATTCTCGCTGGGTATGGGTTTTTCTCTATCCACGTTGAATTGAGCACATCTCTCGTGGGTTCAGAATATTTCTCCCTGGAACCAAAAACTCTCGCTTTTTTCCCACATCTGCAGGGTATATAAAATTAAGTTCGTTATGGGCCAGTTTTCTGGCGTTGAATCCATATGTGGACAGAGAAAAAAGGAAAAACTTTTAACTTAAATAGACTTCCAGAACTTGCCAAATATTTCTTCTCCTATTTTAGACATTGTTATGCTGCGGGAGATTTATTAATGAGGAAGCATACGATCACCTCAACAGGATTATTAGTAAGTCTCCTTCAGCAGATGATACTCAGCTAACACGTCTAGTATTAGTAGTCTTCTATTCAATTGTTCTCAAATTGAAGTCGATAGAGAGAGACTCATTTGCCCTGCAATCAAATGCATGTCTGCGTAGGCTCGATTTCTCCAATTTTTCTTGTGTGTATTTAAATTCTAAATTTAATAACAAATTATTGAATTATTTTGATTACATTTGGTTTTGTTTTCTGGACTGCCATTAATTAAACTTCACACAATGTGTTGCCATCTTTTTTTATTTACGTTTGCGCATATGAAATAAGTTGTTTTTGTTGTTGCCGTATAAATTATAAATAAATTTCATTTTAAATAAAATAAATACAACTGTGTGTTGTTGGTATTGTAATCACTGTTTACAAAACGTTACAAAATTATTACACTTTAAAGCCTTCTGACGCACATGCCTTTTCTGTGGGCCATTGTGGATCTGTACTGTCATAACGAATGGGTGGTGGTTGGATAACATTTTATTTGATCTGTGGCTTTTGGTTCTCTACACATGGACTTTTAATGTGTTCCACACGCATATAGAATATGCGTTTAAAATGTTGAAATAATAAATTAAGTGCAGTGCCCCCTACAATTATTACAAAAGATAGTTTGTTAGGTTATGTACTCTGCTTGTCAAAAATTTTTATTTTTTTTTCCTAACTTTTTTAACGCCATCTTTGTTTTCTTTATATTTTCAGGTATGTGGCCAATTGTTTTATTTTATTCGTAAGTTTTAATAATGCTCTGAAATCGAAAGTAAGAATATTACAATGAAATATGATCCTCGAATTTATTAACTTTATTAACGCTTTGCAATTACTTTTCAATTGCAATTGTAGTACAATATTGTAGGGTAAAGGGTTGCCCATTTATCGATATCAAGAGTTAAGGAAACATTTATGAATCTATGATTTCGATGTAACATTTATTGCTTAATATTGCTTAGACTTTGTCCCACTAGGAGAGAAATACTGTGCCAGCCTGGATTGATTGCAAAAGTCAATTCTTTCTACAGCTTGACGAATGCTGTGTGTTAAATTTTCCAATGTAAGTAGAATAACCCCCCTGTAGTTCAAACCCAGCCTCAGAAATCTTGAACAGAACGGGAAAAAATAGTCTTCCTCTCAGCAGTCTTCTGACCAAAACTCTAGGAGCGAATAAAATTACCATGAAAAGTTTCTTAAAAATCTGACGCTCGGAGTTGACTTCAAACTGTAGGTCCCATCACTGATAATATGAAATTAACACACATAAAATGGGTAGTGTGAGAAACTAGGTTGGTCTAGGATAAGGTTTATGACGCAATCGAGCGAAAACTATCTAAATCTTGCTGCTCAATCGCCGCGCCAGAACGTTAAATTTCTATTTCTGGAGTGTTCTGAATTTGAATATGCTGTGTGACTAGCGATTCAGGGAATAGCATATGCTGTCCAAAACATAATCATAAACATTTCAGAAAAGATTGCCTTGATGACACTTTTATACCCACTCTCACCAAATGGTCACCTTTTTCTGATTGCAATTACTTCTGTGTGCTTTATGCTCTTTATGTAACAATTTTGTTGGTTGATGTACCCAGCTATTGTACTTCAATGCTGAAGAAATATTCCGCATTGAATGAAATGTGTTGCTCTAGAGTACAATCAGCATATAAACGACGTCGTGAATAGTCAGAAGCAATTAATTGTTGCCTGCGTTGGTCTCTATATATGGTTGGAAGTGTAAATACAGATTGGAGATTGTATATACTCCAATCGCTGAATAAGCCGTGGTATCCGATATATTTTAGTTATTCGCCACAACAGAAGACAGAATTTCGTCCATGTGTACTTCGCACAGAACTGAACTTGACAGTAATGTTTCGAAATTCTTTAGATTTTTTTGTAATAATCTTCCCGATTCCTTGGCACGTAGGTTGAGTATGAAGATCATAATTACACCGTATTAGTTAAAAAGGGTCCGTGTTTGAATCACCACTTTTGCAGTTCTTCTTCTTTTTTCAGATGAAAAATTTGCCAGACCACGCTTTGAAAGCAACAAATTGATACTCCGCTAGTATCAGTCGCCGTTCTGAATTCTGCAGTGGATTGGATACCATTAATGTCAGTACCATAATACCTGAGGCGTAAGTTTTCCGCTATATCCGAGAGCCAATTAGAAAACTCTTCTTACTGCTCTGCTACTACGCTTCGTTACAATATCCCTGAAAAAATTTTCGATTATTGAGGAATATCATAAATTTAGTAAAATCATGAAGCTGTGTCATTGCGCCAAAGGCTCATAAGGTAGAATTAGTCAAACGTATGCGTAACGTAACGGAACGTGTGTTCGTTTATAGAATACAAAAATAATGAAAATGCTTAACAAAATTACACTACGGTCGGTTAGTCTATGTTATTGCCGTTCACATGCTACAAATGAACATACGTACCGTGAACGTTCGGCTAATTCTAACACATGAATCTTTACTGTTTCCCTAGTGAAGTACATATAATGAGCGGAATGGTGACTGTTTTAGATTGTTTGCGTTAAAAAACGTACGTTTGAAGACGTAGTTATCGAAGGTGATGATACTTTGTATTGAGACTTTGTTCACAAGAACACTCATTCATATGTGTGAGTTCCGGTGAATAAATATTAAGGGGGAATCCATATGTTACTGTTACCTTGTATCCTAGGTGAAGCCTAGTTATGACAGTGAATGGTTCTCAGAGGTCTTGTTCAATTAGTTGTTAAATCAAATTGTATTATACACAGAACCTGTAGACTCTTTATGCGTTCACTTATATTTTATTTGGTAGTGCCCTTTTCTTTATTAACCTTTTTTCTCTCTTTTTTTATTTATTGTTTTTGCTTATTTTTCCATTTTGTTGTTTGCATTCGATATTTATTTTAAAAATTTATTCTAAATTTTTTTTTTACAATTTCCCCTTTTTGCGTTCGAGTCCTTAAACAGACCATTTTTAAACCGCTGTTCCATCTCTCTCTCTCTCTCTCTCTCTCATACGCTCTCGGTTTGTGGCCCATAATATTTTATTCCACAGTCTATTGTGGCGACATCTGTTGTTTAATGAACTCTATTTCTATGTGTATGTGTGCATGTATGTGGGTGTATATGTAAATAATTATTTTACCACAAATTAGAGAATTGATTAAAATATAATTTGTTGCACTTGCTGCCCTCGATCCTCCTTCGCCTTCTCTTTCTCCTCCTCTCCTCTCCTCACCAATCAATTCCTCTCATGACCATGACTCTTTGTTGGTTTTGGTTGGTGTTGTTGTGTATGTAATTAAAAAAACATTTCAATAATAATAATTTATTATTATTGTTTGTATTTTTTGTTGTTGTTATTATTTTTGTGGATTTATTTTTGTTGTTGTTTTTGGTCAGGTTTTATTGTATTCAGTTTTATGCTGCATGAGTGTTTTTTATGCTCAATTGAGGTCCAATTTTTATGCGATTTTTTGATGATTTTGTTTGTTTTTGTTTTTGTTGTTTTTCTTTTGTTTTTTGGTGAATAACATTGTAAATAATTTATTAAATTTTATTTAAAAGAACATCTATTTTCTGCATTTGAAATAATAAATCTTTAGAAAAATTACGTAAAAATGTCACACTTGTAAAGTAAATTTTTTAAATCGTAGAAGAATTTTTTAAAATTTAAAAAAAAAATTTTTTTTCTTTTGTATTGCATGATGGGTATTATATCTGTAGGAATAGGGTGGGAGAGAGGTGTGAAGATTGTTAGAAATTTTTGGAATGCTCTGTAATTCATAACATCCAGAAATCCTTCTAATAATGTAAGAATACTCGGATAGCCAGGCGGCTAGCAGAGCTGTGGGCTCCAATGTGATGCACTCCAGGACGGTCTACGGCTGTCGAAAACAATTAAACAGAGTGACTGAAAGATATAAGGTACACATTATTTGGGTTCCCGGGGCATAACGATATCCCGGGCAATTACAGAGCGGATGAGCTGGCCAGATACGGCACAGCCATCGAACTCTCTCAGAAATTTTTGAATATTGGAGTCCCTTTGGGGACCTGTAAACTCATGATTGACAATGCAGTCACGGACTCCGTCAACCGAAGGTGGGCAGTTTCGGATAAGGGCAGAACGGCGCACATAATCTGGCCGAGGTTGGATATAAGGCGCACTACAAGGCTGCTTAAGCTCCAAAGAAGCACGCTCAGAACGGTTATCATAGTCGTGACGGGGCAGTGTATCATGGGTGTGCACGCGGAGCGCATTGGTCTGAGACACATCGCAAATGATTTCTGCAGAAGCTGCAGAGATGATGAATGGGAAAATACTGTCTTCACCTACTGGGAACATGCCCAGCACTATATCAAAGGAGGAAGAGACATCTTGGTGCCTACTATATCGATGATCTAGCTGATTTGTTGAACATTTATATCGGTAGTTTGAGTCGCTTCATTGGAAGCTGTAAGTGGTTCCAGGACTAGGGGATAAGTAACATTAATTGTGGTATCACAATGGGCCCCATGTGGCCTAATTGCGTCCGTCCGAATTTTCTTGAAGGGTCGGCCACCTATACCTACCTACCTATCACTTAAAGAAGGCAAATCCTACTAAAGCATTCTGATATCCTCTTAGATAATTTAATGTCAAGCAAGAATAAATTGTTTGCTGTTATCGGTTGTCAGAATTACAATCTAGCTTCGCACTTTCAGTTCAACGTCGATTCTGAACAAGAAATTTTTCATGACAATTTTATTATTTTCCTTCCTTTTTTTTTTGAGTGAGTTTATGCCAGAAGACTGGTAAGTGGATGTCACCTAAATAAATATTTTCTTTTATATTCCGTTTTATTCGAGATATCGGCTTCCGTTTTATAAGCTAAAATACTTACTACCACACTACAGCGACTTCTTCTTCAGCGACACTCTATTTGTACTTCATTTATTTTTGGTCTGTCAACTTCTAGATTCTTCTGCTGCTGATTTGTGATTGTAATTAATTTTCTGTTTCACCTTTCGTTTTAGAAAGATACAAGAACAATGAATAGTAAGAAATGACCAATCGCTGAGAACACCATGAAAGCGATATTTCGAGGCTGCTATCTCTGTATTGCGATAGTGCACAAACCCGATCTTAATTGTAATGCTTCCAGCCCCGTTAAATTTCTTTGTAATTATCTTCCCAATTTCTTGCCAAGTAGCCTGATTATGCGAATCATAATTACTCTGTAATGCTGGAACAGAGAACGTGAATCATCATTTTTATAGTTCAAGTTTTAATTATTTTTAAGCGTTCTTCTTCTTGGCCACTCCTTAAAAACCCGTAAAAAGATTATCCGGGAATACCACAATAGCCAATTATGAGCGCAGCAGCAGTAGACAGAATGCACTTAATGTGCAATGCATTTCCCTGGAACAAACAATCCCTGTTTATATGGTCTGTATGGCGACCTACTTTTATAACAGTAAACGCCAGTCCCTCTACATATGTGACTGTAGTTTCATAGCAAGACTCTCTCTGGATGGACAGTCACTTCAATTTTTTTTTTTTTGAGTTTTTCTGTTGTGGCCAACTTGAACCATCATTTAATATCTTACAACCCGATTGTAACTTTGGTTGTTATCGGAAATTAATTTAAATGCTTTCCCGTTATATTTCACAATTTTTCTAAACCTCTAAAGGATTTTTTTCCCCTTTAATACTCTCTTATACTGTTTGGTACTCTGTTCTTGTGTTGTTTTTTTGTTCTTGTTTAATAATCTTTTAATTAAAAAACAATAGTTTTTCATCACGTATTTATTGGGGGTGGTTTAATGTACAAACAACAATACAAATCAAATAAAATTTTAATTAAACTGTAAATAATACTCCAGTTGTGATTGTAATTGTGATTGTGGTTGAAAACAAAATAAAACAAAATGTCAACAATGCCTGCAATTCAACATTTTAATTGTTATTTCAATAGGAGCACACAAAAACATATGCAGCAAATGAATTGAGAAAACACAAGATGAGAAAGAGAGAGCGGGAGCGATGGAAAAGAGAAAGTGAGTCACACCAACATGTCGATAAAAAAGAAAAACTGTCAATAAACAGGACATTCAATCAATATCCTATGAAATGTCGATGAAACCTTTCGTACAAAAGAAAAACAAAAAGAGAAAGAGAGAGAGAAAAAAAACGAGTCTAAATCAAAACAATAGACGACGACTGGTCGACGATGACGACCAGTAAATCAAATCCCAATTCATGCCAGTAAAACTGTAAATAAACTCACTCACTCATCCACACATCACGGGTAATAGAAAAGCAGCGACAGTGGTAGGGTGTGGAGAGCATAGCCTGCAAATCAAATAAACCGAAACAAATGCAAAAATAAACTTAAAAAAAGCAAAACAAAACAAACGGTAGATAAATAGGCCATCTTTCTTTTTGTAACTGCAAAATTAAAAAAAACAGAAAAGTCAAGTGATTAAATACAGGAAATATGTACAGGAATCTGTATTACAAATACTCATACACATTGATACACATTCATACACGTATAAACGTAAATGAAAAGAGAAAGAGTGTGCGATTGAGAGAAAGATTAGGAATTCCGTTAGTTAGAGTACAAAACTACATTGAACTGTGTTAATACGGTTTAAAACCCTGGTGAGGATTTAAATTCTCTTCAATTATTTTTTTTTTCTTTTAATCTTCTAGTATGGCCAGAGCCCTACTTTGCTTTTGTTTTTGCTTCACCACCACAATAGTTTTTAGATTTCCTGTTATACTTTGAAAAATGTTTATGTTGTTGTTATTGTTGTTGTTGTTGTTGTTGTTGTTGCTTTTTTAAATCTGTATTTTTAATCCCAATAAAAGCACGAAAGCAAAAGTACAATATGAAACGTTATCATCCGTCAAATCAGACTGCAGTGCACTCTATGCCACTAAATGAGGTTTTCTTTTATCGAGCGCAAGACGATTTCTTTTCATCGATTATGTTTATTCAGTGAAGTTGATTGTTATTCCAAACTCAAAATCGATTGATCTCTGCCGGGTATTACGTTCGTAATTATACGTGGATGAAGAAATTAGATTCGATGTTATGACCGGTTATTCCCATGATTGGTGGTGGTGCCAAGGAGTTTAAAACGATTTAAAACTTACCTGGTAACAGAAAATGGAACCTAAAGTGACAGAAATATTATAAAATATTGCAGTCGCCGTAGTTTAGTAGTAGGCAGTGTTTCGATTTATTAAACGCGAGCAAGCAAGTGGTTCAGACCCCAGTTCAGTCATCTAGACCAAACGTATTATGAAAGAATACTTAATTTCTAAGAGTAAATGAAATTGCCATGACAAGTTTCTCAAAAATCTATCGTGCTAAGACGACATTGAATTTAATGTGCCGTCACTCATGAATAAAATTTTCGCACACAACATGGTTGATGTAAGAAGCTTGATTGCAATAATCCTAAGTAAAGGTTTGTAGTCAACAATCTATAAGTTAAGTGAGAAATATCTCGGGCAATAACTCTCTTAAATATGAAAGAGGTTTGGAAGGTTACCCAATGTATACATAAATGGGGATTTTGTGGAAAATTGAGCCAGAAATATCGACTAGGATGTCGAAAGTCGGTAGCAACTGCTTGAGATTGGCAGAGTTTGTTTTCTGTGCCTGCCTTAATGAAATCTCACCTACTAAGTGCTAATAGTAGATCTTTCTGCTTTGTTCTTCAATTCTCCCGATCCAAGTGTTAGGAAGGGCCATATCAGTGATGGTGTTCTGAAATTATTTTCGAGTTTCCAATACGATTAGTATTCGTAAGGTAATAAATTTTAATTCAAATCGGATTGTACGTTATTGGGTTAGGAAGGTCTTATGGTTTCCCCGACGTTCTTTTAAAGCAAAAGTTAATCAGGAATGGCACAATTTTGGTGAACTTGTGTAACAACATTTGTAGATTCAGTACAAGAATCACTCATTTGAAGATCAAAGAATATAGGAGTGCAGATTGTGCCCAACAATATTGCCTTTAATTAGGTAGTCGGCGTACAAGAGACAACGTCAGTAAGTTTCGCTTTTGAACCGTAAGAACGAAAGTTACTCAATGAATTTATAATGTTCTATCGATCGCTAAGTTGTTATTATTTTTCTATTCGGTTTCAGTATCTTTTTACAGTAGATCTAGGATAATAGGGTTGCCAATTGTCGTTGCCTTAAATCGGATATTTTATAGTTGTGGTAGATGTGGTAGTAAGAAACTTTGGTCATTGGATTCCAATCCTACAGGGTAATGGTGAAGTGCACTCATTTTTGAGTGATGTACGTAACTCAGGAGTGCCAATAATTAAAAACATAGACACTCGGAGGGGATGTATTGTATTTCAAGGAGTTACAAACATATATACAGACGGAGAATATATTTTTGGTGCATCATTCCACACTGTTTTTTTTCTTAAGTTCAAATCGTTGCCAATTGCGGTGCTGTAGGAACAAAAAAGTCTATCACAGTATGAGTTAGTATTAAAAATAGAGTGTTTAACTAACAAATCTGTGTGAGTGAGGGATAGGTCAACTTTTTGTTTTGGATTTTCCTTTTCTCTGTCTCTTTCGCGGCGTTTCTCGGTGTTTCTATTAGCATTTTGCTTTCATGAATATTTTGTTTCTAAATCGTTCTTCTCATTGTAGTGTCCTGTTATGTCATGGCGTGTGTGTGGGGATGTGTGTGTGTATAATTTTCCTTTATTAAATGTTTTGATTTTTATAGTTGCTGTCTGTGTGTATGCATGTGTGCGTGACGGTTTCTTATTACTCCTTCAACTTCGTTTCCATTTGTAGATTTCATTCATGTTTTGTTTTTTGTTTTGTTTTATCGCTCACATTCAATATTTTCCTTTCTTTGTGGAGAATGAGAAGAAAAAATTTAAATTAGAGTTACCATTAAGCAAAAATACTACTCTGTTCACCATCCCTATTCACTATAGGATTTAAGCATCATAGTACTGCTCACTGCACAAGCGTATGGAAAGTGTGCAGGTGCACATTACTGAAGTGAACAGAATTTGTTCGTTTGGAGCTATGCTATGCTAACGACTACAAAGTGGTTGCAAATATCGGACCTGATTTTTTACTCTTCTGAACTCAGATTCTATCAGACGTTTTGTTGTCGACAGGATTGTAAGAATCGTATGAGAATTAAGGTTTGAAGCTTCTTTTATCCAAACTTGCGTGAATAGTCCGTGCACTAAATTCAAACATGACTAGAGCAAAGGCTCTCCTTAACCTTAACCGTTTATTAGTCCAATTTGAATGTTATCAGCTCAAGTTGTGATTTTATTAGAGGAAAAATATCAAACGCGTAAATACTACCTTGAGCGCTGGGGGCAACGGAATGCAGGCAAATTTCTGAGAGTTGTGGCGTACTCGAAAGAAAGAAACCAGACTCCCTAAGGTTTTGGCAGGAATTAAATCAGACTCGGATTATATGACCGGACGTATGCATATTTGCAGGAAACTGATGAGCTTGCTTTATAAATTGTACATAAGCGACTTGGCAACACTGATTCCTTACTTTATTGTGGTTATTTGTGGCAGATTCCTGTGGTTGAACTTTTCTTTCGTTGTTGCAATTGTTGTTGTTGTCGGTTTCTTGTTTTTGTTTTAATTGAGTGGCTGAATACATAAACGGCGGTTATTTGTATTGGTTTTGAATCGGATTTTTTGTTCGAATGGATAAAAACCGAAGGAATTTTAATTGAATTTGAGAAATGAAATGAAAGCAATAAAATTTGATATTTTCAATCAATAAATAAATTGTCTTCCAATACACAACCCACCCCCCTCTCTACCCTTTGAGCCATAATAAATCGATAAAATTTTTATAAAAAATCTTTTCAAAAACCGAATACTCACAGACATTCTTCTACTTTGTGAAAGAGAAATACTTTGTGTGGTTAAGCAAAGCTAGAGAGAGCGAAAGAGAGTGAGATAGAGAGAGAGGGGGGAGACAGTTTTACAGTTGTTTAAATGGCGCCTTCTCGTGTTTTATTTTATTGTAATTCTGCGTCTTAATACCGTCAAACAGAAGAACTGAGAATGAGTGGTTAACGTCTTAAAGCATTTTGAAAGGATATTGGAGATCAATTTTTCAAACAACCGAGATCACTTTACTAACTGCTGATTCGTTGATCATTCGTTTAACAATCCCAATGTGGACGAGTTCTTTCGTAATCAAGTACGAAACGTGGCTTTACCATAACGTATTTGAAACTTAATAGTGTGGTGAGGTTGTGGTCTGAATTGGAGCCTCAGCAGTCTTTGGTGGCCTTATTAGTCAAGGTCAACATTGGCCAATTTTGAAAGGGTAAAACGATCACGAAACGTCTACTGGAGAGAAAAAACAAAGTTGACTCCGAACAACAGATATTTGAGAATCTTTTAATGGCAATTTTATTTATTCTCAGAATTTTTGCCAGAAATCTGTTGAAAGGAAGTTCCCTAATAAGCCAACACATTACTTGTTAGACCACGTCGACACGTATCTGCAGCTTAGGCAAAAATCGGTTGATTACGCTACAAATTGCTCTGTTCTATGTGTTGTGTAGACCTAATTGAATATTCTTTGCTTCCAAACCTAAAGAAATGGCCCGGCGCAAAGGGATTGGACTCTAATGACGAAATCATTTTTTTTTTGTAAATGTGGGCGCTGGAAGAAATCCCTGTAGAGTTTCCTTCGATTAAAGAATAAGATAAAAAAGCTTCGAAAATAATATTCACAAAATAAGAGAGGGGTAGAGGAGACGAGACAAATTTACACCACCATGAGCAATTGATAAAGTAAAGAGAGAGAGAGAGGGAGAGAGAGAGCCTCTCTGGTGTACTCCTGTCACAAAAAATCATCTGCTTGACATGGACTCTACGTTTTTATTACTTCTTCAGTTTGGCGTTCACACATCCTTTCGCTGTTACATACCCATACACTCACACGCAAATAGACAGTTTAAAATATAGGAAAAATGTAATGACGTCGTAAATATAAAAATTGTTACAGAACGTCCATCACTCTCTCTCTCTCTCTCTCTCTCTCTCTCTCTCTCTCTCTCTCTCTCGTTCTCTCTTTCTTTCTTTCTCTCTTTTTCTCTCTTTCTCTGTTTTTAAAATAGGAATGCGTGTGTGTATGAAGAAACACATTAAAAAATAACACAAATAAGGAGCGTGTCCGTGTGGGAGAGAGAGTACAAGTGAGTGTGTGTGTATGTGTGTGGTGAAAGTTGAAATCATGTTTTAGTTTAATGGCCATAAATTCTATTGCTAATGTGGCTGGCTGGCTGGCTAGTTCGACTCTTTTATAATGCATTGGCCAGCAGTAAAAATATAAAGAAATGCACCATAACCCAACAAACATTTTCAATTGTATTCTTCTGTAGTCAAGATATTTGATCAAGTTTCTTTTTTTATTTTCAATTGTTGGTTCATTGGTTGCATGGGTTCATAAGCAATTTTATTTCGTATTTTTCAATCACATAAACTCCCATAAGTGCTGTGAAGTTATTTCTTGTGCTTCGACAAGCTGCTGTTAAGGAAAATCCATCTGACGTGCTGTAGCATAAGTAAGTGGCGAGAAATCATTTTATTCACTCTCTTTGATTTTGACATTTATCGATATTTCGCTTTTTTTATGGCTCAAGTGGCAAACATTTTTTTTTTATTCTTTGAAGAAGATTTTCTCTTACGGATGTCTTCGTTAAAAGGAAATAAACACTAAAATTCTGATTTCATATTTTAAAAATTCCAAAGCAAAATGAAAGGCATCCCAGACAGCAGGGAATGCAAACTCTTTGGAATCTTTAAAGATGAATTATCATTATTTTATTGCGGGTCTGGTTTTAAGCTCAGTAAGCTTTCGTGATCAAATGTGTTTAAGTATTCCTTACGAAAATTAAAATCGTGTCGGCTATTAAGCTATTAAGTCTCTGTTTTCAAATAGGTTTTGCACGTTGAAATAGGTTCTGCACCTTGTGAAAGTTTATCTATTAATCCTGGGTAGCTGTGGATTGCTTCACAATATCTTTTGAATCTGATGATATGGCAGCAGGTATTGGTCTTTATGGAATATTGTTGAAACGACTTGCCTCAAGTTATTATCATGTTATTAATTCAATATGATCTTGGGACCATTTTGAACTCATGAACATACTTATTTAATTTGTCCTTACAACCATTTACACATTTCACACTACCCATGTTCTGTGTGTTAATTTTATCCAAGAGTGGCGAGACCTACAGTTTGAAGTCGATTCCGAATGACAGTTTTTTGGGGAACTTTTGGGGAAATTTTATTTTAATCTCAAAGCATTTTTTAGTATTTGTTTTGTTCAAGATGTCCGAGTCGAGTCTAGTAAGCCAACACAGCGAGTTCTATGAACAACCCGGTAAAAAAGCGGAGATGAAAAGTCTTTAATTGCTAGAAGACGTGATGCCTAAACGAGGTGGTCTTCTACCACTTCTTTGTATGATATTATCTGGACACATTGGGAACATTTCATTGCAGAAAAACTATTATCCTTTGATTGTTGCTCTTTTGGAGCAGCGTAGCAAAACTGTTACCCGTAAAGGTTTTATTTCACTGAAGAAATTTTGCCTCTTGCCTCAGATTTACGATCTAAACGTTGGGCATAATTTTTTTTTTTTTTTTTTTTGAAGCATGAATGCCTTTTGTTACTCGAAGGTACCACTTTCAAGGTCGAGGAATTAAGATCTTTGGAAATTTTCGAAATATTCTTAGAATGATCACCCCGTATGACTGACTGTTGGCATTTGGGAAACCGGTTTGGTGGTTGGCTTTGCCACTATCACCCGGCCATCCCTCGAAGGATGGTAGTGTTGAGATTGGATTCCATTCGGCTCATAAGAATCCTTCCTAGTTAGCTATTAGACTCTGATTGATCTTTATTGGTTTCGGCACACAAGTACATGCCGGTTAATGGAGCCAGAGGTATGGGCTATAAACCATGATTTCAGAAGCATACAATTGACTACAGTCTGGTGTCGACGCTGTAATAGTTAGGTCTTGAGTGGTTATTCCTAGATACGTAGAGTAAGATTTTGGAAACGAAACGGAACGTTTTGCATTTTATGCCTGCTGCCGACTTTTAAAACTCTTGGCCTCGGCGTCAGGCGCGTACCGTCATCTGATTTTATGAGTTCAGGCGATTGATGGACTTGTTGTTGTGTACATTGGACTAATTATCGTAGAGAAATAAAGGATTTATAGTATCGCACTTAGTTTTGTGACTCTGTTGGTAGTGATTGAGTCATTCACTGCCTTTAGCTTGTTTCTAGTGTATCTTTGCACTTAAGAGCATGCATTACGTTATGATGACTCTTCATACCAGTCCCGTGAATAAAAAGTGTAAAGACCTTTACTGTGAATTCTCAATGACATTTGAAAATCATTATTTTAAAGCATTTGAATTTTTTTTCCTTTTTTTTTTTTTTTGTATAGATATGATGACATACATACGTACAAACATACGTTCCATCCTAATGCATGTAATTGCCATTTAAAAGTTGATTTCAAATTCAAATTAACATGCATGCATCCCCCTATCCCACAGAGTGTAACAAACTCTTTGATATGCAAAGTTTAATTGATTTTTTTTTTTAAGTATTGCCATAATGACCCGGGCTGTGTGACTAATTTTTATTTTAAAATTAAAATTTTTTTCTTTTTAGAAATTTTGTTTTTGACTAAAAATATATCCCAAGTGCATGTGTACACGCGCGTGTGTTTGTTTCTTTTTTTTGCTGTCACTGTAGCATTTGTCATTAATAATTTAGTCATCCGTGTCATTGGCATTTTGCACGAGTTAAAAACCAAAGAATTATTCTCTTAAAAACGAATTAAAAAAAAATGAAAAGAAAAAAGTCAAGAAAGCATTTTTTTTCACAGTCCACCTGTTTTAATTTAACGAATATGAGCCTGGCAGTGCTACTAAGGCTACAGCAACAGAAAATGGTGATGCCATACGAGTACTACGAGTACTTTTGCCACACAGCTGATGATGCTGTTAATGCCGAGTATTTTTTAATATTTTTTTTGTTGTTGTTGTTGTTTTTTTGTGTATGATTTTATTTTAAAGAATCATTATCAGTTTCCCTGTGTAATAATAATTTTTTTTTACACTTTTTACAAAAAATATTTTGTATCACCGTGTGACGTATCATCATGTCATTTGTTAATTTATAAAATTTGTCTTTTGCGCCATTTTCCCATTCCCAGCTAACCGTCTCTTCTAGCCAGACTCTCTTACGGTATTTTATGTGGTTTGTTGCTAAAACGTCTTGAGATGATTCTAATGATGATGATTTTTTTTCTCAACATTTTATGGCAGATGAAGAGGCGAATATCTGCCAGTGGGGGGGGGGAATAGTTGTTTTCTTATGTCTAATTAAACGCTTTGATTTGTCAGTTTCTACTTGTGGTGCTGGTCCTCCCCACAGTCCGCCATTCGCTCCTCATAATATTTTCTGCCTGATTTTGTTTGTTTGTTTTTTTTATTTTGCTTGCTTCGTCTACGCTTGTCTCTTAAAATTGTATCTTGCGACAGGTGAAGGTTGCCTATTTCTGTGCGATAACATTAATTATGCTTGAAAATTTAAGAATTTTAATTTTAAATTCTATTATAAGCAAAATACGAAGAAAACAAGAAGAAGAAAAGATAAACATTTTTTTGATTTAATAATACCACAGCATCACTGATTTGATGACTGATGTCTGACACAGTTGACTGTGTCCACTTTAGCAGTCTTAGAAGTTTTTTGTTTTGTAGCGAAGAATTAGAAAATTTTTCCAAAATCGCCATAACACAACATTTGTTGCTTTTAACCTGAATTGAAATCGAATCTCAAACGCACGTTTGCTACAACTATTCACATCTAGTTTCGATCATCTTCAAAGTGATTCCTTCATCGGAGTTTCGTGTATTTTCTTCTAAAGCTTAGCGCAGGCATATCATCGAGATTTCTTTTCTCTATAACACTATCGCTCACAGGCATGCCGTGACCAGACTACCGTGTCGTTGAAAATTAGCTTGTCAAAATCAAGGTGGTGGTGACTCAAGGATCCTGACTTGCGCGCTTCTTATCTTTTAATTTAAGCAAAGTGATGCCATGATGTGTAGAATATTACATCCTTCAAATGTTAGCCACGGCTTCTCAGGGGGAAGTGCATGCCACTATGACTCTGACGGTATAAATCAAGCTGAATTTGACACAAGTTATGTTGGCTTCGGAGACCACTGTGGTTTTTTGCTTTTTTTTTTGTAAACACCGGCTACTTAAGGATGTCCACATAACACACATAATTGGTTATTACAACCCTTCAGACAGGATTACGTCCTAGCTTCTCACACAACTTACGTTGTGTGTGTGTTAATTTTATAGATGAGTGGCGGGACCTACAGTTTAAAGTCAACTCCGAACGATAAATTTTTTGAGACAAACTAGGTTCACATCACCTCCATGCCTTCAAATCACTCGTACAGAACATCAAGTATGGCACTGATGTGTGGCATGTGAAGGTACATATCGTTGGAGTCCAGATCATGCAGATTCAGGCTAAAAGAAGCTTGCTGTTGATAGCAGTTGTCTGGCTAACATAATTCTCCTCAAAGAAATATGAATCAATGACTCCGTCAGTCCAAAATCCACACCAAACAATGACTTATTTTTTGGAGTGCATTGAATACCTTTGGATCTCATGTGTATTGGTATCGTCTCAAGTTCGACGATTTTGTTTGTTCACATACTAATTCATTGCCAAAGACTTTAGAGTCAGTACGGCGTTCGCTATCGTTGCCTGTGGTCGTTTGTCTTCTGTTCTTGGATCAATTGAATTTTATACGAATCTAGATCCAAGTTACCATGCAATAGCCAAAGGCACTTAAAGGTAGATCTCTTGTGAGTAACCTTGCATTGACTGGCTTAAATTCTCTTGGTACAGCATAGCAATATTTTTGGTCGTAGTACAGGTATGTTGGTGGGAAGTTTCTGAAACCAAAGTACAGCGCTTAAAGTATTTTTTAAGTATTGGACTGTGCTCTAGAGTCATTGTAAGGAGGAGTACTCCCGATCGCAAGCAATTTTACTCCAACTAATGATATCTAGTTTCGAAAGATCATCTTCCGAATGATTCTTTCAACGGAGTCTCATGCATTTTCTTCTGCGGTTTATCACAGAGACCTTATCGAGACGATTTTCCTTTACCACACGATCGCTCAAATGCACACTGTGACCAAGCCAACGCGGCGTAGTCTTGCCTAACATTCGAATTGTACAAGATATGTTAGCGGTCGTCGTGACTGAATGAAAGAGCATTGAGTGAACCAATAATTTCTCTATTATTCTAGAAAACGTATCACATTACATTTAGCACAGTTATGAACCCAAAACTCAGCTCATTTCAACAGATTTTAACACGTTCAACAATGAACGAATCGGCTCCCCATTTTCTTTTAGTTCAATAGCCAATAGAAGACCTTCGTTCGTACGGTCAGTAAACACCAGATGATCAGTCTGTCTCAGGTCTTAGTTTGTTTGCAAACCAAGAAGAAAGATAAGAAGCGTGGACATCAATGGTTCACAATAAAGTTGTGAACCGTAAAATTGAACTGATGAGGAGCAGGGGTTGGTGCATAATTTTATAGTGAAGTTTGTTTGGGAATTCTATATTCCTTAATACGTAACTCGTGTCGTAGCTATGCATTACTCTGTTGAATCTGCTTTAAGTACAAGACGACAGGAATAACAATTGCCGTTGAATATCTCTCATATCACATCGTAAAAACATTTTTCAAACATCAATTGAAATATTTTGTTTGTTTTTTCTTGTTCTTTTTAACGAAATTAAATTAAAAATCTCAGTGGAATTCTGACACCTACTCTTGGGATTACAATACTAATGCGTGCTAAAACAAAAAAGGCAAAGTAAGTGAAAGAAAGGGGATAAAAAAAATAAACAGAAAATCAAGGATAAATTAAAAACAACTCCTTAAAAAAAGAAAAAAGAAAACAAAAACAAAATCTGTGTGAAATACAAACGCATAAAATGCCTTGAGAAAAATTAATTCCAAAAAAAAAAGGAAGAAAAAATCCAAAGAGAATAAATAAACACACAGACACACATATGTACATACATAATGTTTTTTGCAACAGTTACAGTTACAGTTACAGTTACAATTTTCTTATGTACCAGAAAAAAGGTACCCACCAACATATCAATAAATGTTCAAATTTCTATGGGTGTGTGTGTGTTTATATGCCTAAGAAGTAAGTTTTTTTCTTTCTTGCACTCTCTTTTCTTTTTCCTTCAATATATTCTCTTGAGCTTTTCCATCAACATATTCTCATTGTTTTCTTTATCTGTTATTCTTTTCAATCGTATTTTTTTCCTTGACAACATGTCGAGAAGGGAGGAAGATAGAGGAACAAATTATCTCTCTAAAGAGCCATAATATTGCAAAAAAAAAAAAGAAAACTCTTGATACCCAAGAGATTCCAGCAAGAGCAAGGGAGACGGAGTGAGTTTTTTTTTCTTCTTTTTGTAGTCGAAAGACTTGATTTCTAATGCAAAATTAATTGCCATTTAAACAGAGATTTCCCCAGTTTCCGTCTTTTTTTCTTCTTGTTTTCTTGCAATTCTTTCGTTTTCCTTTTCTGTGCTTATTTCTCTCACTTTGCATTGAAAAAATAACAAAAAAAAAAAAAAAAATCATTTCCTAGCAATGAATCAGTGGCAATATATGTGTGATACGTAGGTCGCTGGATAAATTAAACATACATATACCATGAAAAATGAAAAAAAATCATGTAAGCAATCTACTGTAAGCTTTCATATACGGGGATAGCTAATTTTGAATGATAACGGCAAAGATAAGGTTCGCAGTCGAATTATTACTCAAGATCTAAACTTGGTATCAAACAGTTCGTATGGGAAATCATTAGAATTCCAAAATGGCCGTTATATGTTCATGTTGGACAGTGCAGTCACGTCATGCAGTGAAAAAGGAAGAGCCAGAAAACATTATCGTTCAATAGCCACTCCTTACAACTACAGCTTCTACAGAAATCGTCCGAAGGGATTTATCAGCATGTCTCCTCATCTGTGGCCATCGTAGAAAGAACACAATATTAGTTGTCTTCCTGTCTAGGTCCATCGGCAGAGCCTAATAGTACTGAATCTTCTTGCTGCAGATCGTATCGAAACTTCCTGAGTTGTTTCCTGGATTTTTGCTCATTACACTTACATGCACTACTCCTGTAGGAAAGCACTGGGACATTTTGTTCGTATTTCTAATACCCTTTGACTTGGCTTTTGATAGTTTTTAAAAAATTTACTGCTCGTAGGTATTCCATAACTTCATAGGGTCTAAAAGCTCGTTCGATTAGTAATAATATGATATCGATTAAGACCAAAAAATTACTACTCAATGATCGCTTATTAACACACTCATTGATATTATTTACCGCTTAAGGCGGTTATTGATAAGTATTAAGACCATGTGAGATAAGGAATAAACTGCTTAGCTTCCTATTTCTTACCATATCACATTATGATCGGACAACTAACGTTCTTAACCATAACCTGTAAAGCCATATGAGAAAACTTTCGGGAATTTTTTATCTCCAGGAAAATCGAAAATAAATTTTCTTATTCAGTTACTGTAGTACAAAGTACAGACCTCGGCTTGCAGAAGCAGAAAAATTATTTCTTTCAATGACCCCCTCCCCTTAGTTGTCTTTTGGCAAAAACTTTGAAAGGAAATGAAATTGTCGTGAAAAGTTTCTCAAATTTGTCGTTCGGAGTCCACATAAAACTGTAAGGCCAGCAATTATTTAACACATTCCTTGTCACGTTTGCTGCTTTCGGCTCATGCTAAACTGTATTTGTACGTCAAGGTGAAATATATACCGAAAATGTACCGAAAATGGCCTAGAAATGAGATCTTTCCCTAAACAGCTTGGCAGAGTAGGGGAGTAGCGCTTCTTGATTGAATTTTTTGGTGATAATCCATTGCAAAATACAGATTTTATATTAGAAGTCTCAATTCAACATTTAAAAATATTTTATCACACGACCCTCTTCGATATACCGCTTTGTTATATCAAGCCTCAGCAACAACTCAGTTGTAGAGACATTGGAAATTGGCAACACGATAAATTATGGCTTCATATTTAGTGCTCCCTAGAGTGTTTGAAAAAAAAAATTGCGAACGAGAAAAAGAGCGAGAGTGATAGTAAGAGTGACTAAAGGGGAAAATTTCCCTCCCCCTCTCTCTATCGTGTATTATCTTGGCTTTGATTTTAAACAAAATTATTAAATTTTTTTTGGTTGTTTTCTATTGTTTTTGTATCATCACCATTATCATACGAACTGTCGTTAGAATAAATATTCGTTTTTGTTTTATTGTTTTAAGAAAAATAGAGAGGAAATGTGGAAGTGTATGGGATAGTTTACTCAGTCTTCTAAGTGAGCGAGTGAGTAAGTGAGCGAGTGAGTGAGTGAGTGAGTGAATGAATGAATGAATGAATGAATGAATGAATAAATGTTTCTTGTGTTACATGACATTGATTGATGTATTGTTATCAATTATGCCTTTTTATAAATATTTTTCTTCTTTTGATTTCTTCATCCTTTCTCTCTCTCTCACTCTCTCTGTTTATACTCTATTTTTATACTCACATAAGCTGCTTTGTTTTGCTTTTCCATCATCCTTGTCATGCTCATCAACATCATCATCGTTATTATTATTATTGTTGTTGTTGTTGTTGGTTTTATATTCTAGTAGCAGCAGATTAATTTTTATTAAAATTCAAAACGTTTTTCCTTTCTCCTCTCTTCCTCTCTCTTCCGCTCTCTTTTTATAAGATGCCATTAAATTTAATCGTTTTTTGCCCCTTTCTTCTTCTCTTGGCATGTTTATTGTGTTTTGGTAATGAAATCCATGAATTTCTCTACTGCGTTTGCTTTCTTCTTCTGTACTGTAAAAGGTATTTCAGGTTCGAGTTTTTTTTTTATATATTTTGAATTGTTGTTTATTTAAGAACTGGATTTTGGAACTGGACTGGAAATTAGGATGCCAGTTACGTAAATGGCAGAATACAAACAAGTTTTCATTCTGGTTATCGAATTTTAAAAATTAAGAGGCTCTTCAAATAGGAAAGCCAAGAACTTTAGTTCGCAGACGAACTTAGGAAAAAAAAGGACTTAATGAGCAAGACAGTAAAACATTTACATTCACAAGTGGTGGTAGCTGTTTTGTGACAGTCCTGTTGCTGCAAGCCTATATCCAACTTGCGAATTAAGCGGCCCATATGAGACACTATGTCGGATCTTAAACAAATTTCTTTATTCAAGAGCGTTCATTCTAATAAGGCAGCAAATAAGTGGCATTATGGTACGAGCTGGAAGCTCAGACCTTTTCTGAAATTCACACAACTTGCAGAATTAATATGAGGAGATTTCGAGTATAGCGCCGATAACGTAGTGATCTGCAAGTCAAATTGTGCTGGATTATTCAACGATTCGAGAAAATAATCTTCAGATTAGAACAACAAAGCCTAGCAATACTGAATGTGCATTCATGCTATCAACGTTATATGAATTACGACTGAAAGATACTTCGTAATACTAAGACAATCTTAACACTTTTGCTTTGTAACACGAATTGTGTATAAAATCGTGAATCCTTATCAATTGATTATCAATGCAATGGCTATGCGGATGAAATGGCTATGTCTTGGAGCTGATGTAAGAGTTTCCTTTGAATGATTCGAAATTTCACTGAGAAGTCATTGATTTCTGTTAGACAATAAGGGATTCGAGGTCACCTTCGTTTATTAGACGCGTGTCCATGGTACTAAATCCAGTGCAAACATCTCGAATAAAATAAAAAAAGTTTTTTTTCTGCTTAGAAGAATTCTGAAAGTAAATAAAATTGCCATGAAGAGTTTCTCAAAATTTGTTGTTTGACGTCGGCTTTAAACTGTATGTCCTACCACTCGTGGCTAAAGTTAACACATCCAACATGTATGATGTGAAAAGTTAGGTTGTGGTCCTGACTAAATGATTGTTAGGACCTATTAAATCAGTCAGAAAATTTCTCTGTCCTAGAAGTCATGTACCTATGAATGATTCGAAATTTCCCTGAGAAGTCATAGGCATTCATTGACGAGTAAAAGAGATGGCGTGATTGTCTTGCTTCATGACTGTTCGCGTAAACCAGCAGCGCATCACACAACGAGCATTGGTCAGCTTCCAATATGACCATGAATTCCTAGTAGAAAACACTGCAGTGCTCAAGCAGGTTTTTCGAAAGGAAAATGGAAGAAACTCTCTTAAAAAAATCGAAAACTTTTGTAATACAAACCCGAACTTGAAAGTATCTGTACTTACCGCTATTAATTGTAGATGTAGTTGGTGGGAAAGTTATGATTTAAAACAACATTTTTAGTTTGCTTTGGCAGCTGAGGTGGTCCCCCGTATGTCATATTTTGACAAGAAACCAATTTGAATTTATTTTTCAATTAAACTTTGTAATTACGCCAGTAGACATGGCCAAATTTCAATGGAACAATTACTGTTAAATGTCATAATATATTGCGAGTTCAATACTTTACTGTATGAATTAAAATTTATTTTGAAATTGTTTCACAATCAAAACAATTGCAACAATCAATGCATTTCAAATAATTTTTGTTTTTCTTTTTAATTTCTTTGCAGGTATGATATGTTGATTGATTGATTACTCTCTTCTCAATTGAATTCAATTGAATTTTTTATCTGTGTGAGTATAAAGTTTAAATCCTAACTTAAACTGAGTTATATGGGTTTCGAAATGCGTGAACATAGGCAGGGCTAACTTAGCTCACTCAATGCCGTAAGTTGTTGCAATTAATAGTTGAAATGAATTCCAATGTGTATTTATGATTTCGATCTTGAGGGACCAGCAAATGAAAATAGAAGATGAATCCAATTAGATTTCGCCACGTTATGGATGCACGGAGAAGATGATTTCTCTTAAATTGTCATTTTAGGCATCTAAAAGCGTCCTAGTTGTACACGACCTTTGGTTAAAAATAGTACACAATGACTGCTTCTGGTATCCGTTTTAGGGATCTCGAAGCGGTCACATTGACTGCTAGTCCGACAAAGGCGGGTTTCAGTTGTAATGACGAAAAAGAAGATACTATGGAGCATCTTTTATGTCGTTGTAAAACATCTGGGAAACTCAGGCGAAGCATTCTGGAGCAACCATTAATTGTCTAGCCTGAGTTTTATTAAATTACGTGATACGATTGGTGCATTGGTAAATTCTGATTCATCTGAACTATACATCAAACATATGCTAAGACAACTGAATTAACTCAACGTTGCCGATGTGTTAGTTAAAAAATTCATCTGCAAATACAGGACACATCCTCTAGTTATTCTTTATTCGCCTAGTTACAGTGTTATTAGTCAAGCTTTATCATCTATGAGCAGGTATTGGACAGGTTCTAGAATTATAGGGTTGCCATATGCCGTTATCTTGAAACTATGGACTTCAATAAAATGTAGTCATTAGTGATGAGGAATTTTCTTAATTGGATCGTACTTTGCCTCAAGAGCTAACAGTGTCTGACAGTATCTGTAAGGGATCAGTGGTCAGGTGGCTACCTCAAAAAGTATGATAACCTTTTTTTTTACTGCAATAGGATTCGTAGCTGATTTGGATCATGAAACGCGTATCGTTTTTATTTAATCTTAAGTATTACGCACTTACATACATTTATGGCGATTAGAACCCTTTAGTCACAGTTACAGCTAAGCATTTGGCACCACTCTCAATGTGTTTGTTAGCTAGTTTCACGAGCAGTGGGTCCTAGTGTTTCACGCAACTTTTTAATCAAAATACTCCTGAGAGGAATACTCTGAGCGTAATACTTTTTCAAGATGTCAGCCATGGGGTTTAAACACTTCAGATCTCGCCGAGTAGTTCAACAGTTTACACCCTGGGCTACCACGACCAAATAATCGGGTTTATAATCGGATTAAGAGTCGTTTTGTAAAAAAGGAACCAACCAGAGTTTGCATTAATAATTGCTATATTTATAGGCAGTAAATCAATAAAGACAGAATTTAAGAGGAAATAAAAACAATTTTGATCATCATTATTTGCATGTTGACCCAGACACAAGAGTCTCTCGCCCCCCTAATGTGTTAATCGTTGACACATTTCTTCTCTCAGCAGCTAAATCCTTTTATTTAATTGCATTTTAATGTTTTAATATGTCTTGTCTCTTCCTATCAAAATATTACAATTGCTGTTCACAATATTCTCTTTAATTTCTAGTGTCTCACTTCCTAGCTCCATTATCCTGTGAGTAAATGTTTGTTTTGTCTTCTTCTTTCATATTCAGTAGTTCGGATACGATGTTGAATAAATATTTATTCATTCTGTTATTATTTCTTCATATTTATTTCAATTTCTATTTCTTTAATATTTTTTTCCATCACACTTCAATTCTCCTCTACCATCCGCCTGTACAATTTACTGACATCTGCGTAGAGCATGACATTCTAACCGTAAAGCCTAATCTTGTGTGACACATGCCATCAACATTGCTTAGTCTTGTCCGGCAATCTATAGAAATTGTCCTTGTCTTTTTCTTCTTCTTCTTCTTCTTCTTCTTCTTCTGTTTATTCTCTTGTCTTTATTTCTTTATTAACTCCTTAGCCATTTACTGGTTTTTGTTAAGTTTCCTTCGTTTCTCGATTTTCATTTTGTTTTTATTGTATTTGTATTGAAACTTAGTAGCAGCAGATGAAGTTATTTCAACTTATTGGATAGATGTGGTTAAAGGCAGGATATAATGTTAGAGATGGGGAATGTGCTGTGAATTCGATATCATATTTTATTAAATATTTTCATTTCCAATCGACATTGTTTGTTTTGATTGAAATTTATTTCGATAATGCCAAGAAATTCTGTTTTCAATGTAAAGCTTTTAAAATCTTAACTCATCTCTTCATCAATAAAATTTGAAACAATTGAACTGAAATCCTTCTTAAATTTTTGCCAGCTTACTGTGACTTACCTAAAGGTAATTATTCCTGAAGACAAGCCTTCCTATGAGAGTTTGAAATATTGTCTTGAATGTAGTCTTGACGTTTAGCAATGAAGCCGTAACATCAATTGAGGTCAAGCACAAGTAATTGTGGTCATTTGCCTTTGTTGCTCTGATCAGTGGATACGAATAGAATAGAAGTGAATAGACTTTAATCTCCCTGCCAATAATTTTTTAGAATAACTTTGCCTGTTGCAAATTGTTAGTCCTTAATAGACCCTCAACCTAGACAATATTTCACAGAAAATATAGTTTTAACCCAAATCCAGTTGGCAACTCTATCATACTAGAATCTGTTAAAAAGGCCAATCTTCTGCTGAACTAGAAGAAAAAACTTAATTTACGAAAGTGAATCTGAACCTTCTCCAGGGTTTAATGTATCCTAAAGAGATAGAGAGAGAAAAAGAGAGAAAGAGAGAGAAAAAGAGAAAAAGAGAGAGAAAAAGAGAAAAAGAGAGAGAAAAAGAGAGAAAGAGAGAGAAAAAGAGAGAAAAAGAGAGAAAGAGAGAGAAAATGAGAGAAAAAGAGAGAAAGAGAGTGAGAAAGAGAGAGAGAAAGAGAGAGAGAAAGAGAGAGAGAGAGAGAGAGAGAGAGAAGCAGAAAGAGAGAGAGGGAATTCTTTTTGCAGTCTTTGAGCGTGACACATGCTCACCTTCTAAGAGAACAATCATGGAAAAAGTGATCTTATTTCACGATTACAAGTTATCTTCTCTCACCACTCAAGTTGGGTGTGTTAATTTTCTCGAAGAGTAGCGAGACCGACTTGCAGTTTAAAATCAACTCAATCTCTTATCGCAATCTAATTGATTGATCGTTCCTTTCGTTGAGTATATCTCCACTCCACATTCTCTCATGAGATACCGTGAAAACCATCAAATATCACCTAGATCAACTCACGATGTTAGAAATAGACGATACTATGGAGCTGACAGCCACAAAAGATGTGCCCAGCTTTCATATCCTTTTCGACATTTTTACAGTTATGTATGTCAATGTGGTTATTAGATTGTAGTTGAATTCAAGTGATTTTTTTTTTGTGATAAATCTACCCTACTGTGACCCAAAAGCGAATTAGTATGGTGGTTCGAACCATATTCGAAGTAGGCACGTCTTGGTATCCTACAATATTTTAGAAGCTTTCACTTGCAATGTGCACTTTACACGTAACGTGTCAGATCAGAATAGTAACTGAAAGTATTTAAAGGAACATAAAATTTAACTTTGAACTGATTTCGTTTTTTAATCGCCTAAAACTATACTAGCATTTATTGAGTTGCTTACTTTTCATTGTAAATTGACAGAAAAAAAAAACAAGAGAAAACCAATTTTTGTAAAATTTTTATAAAAATTTTAATTAAATGTTGCCATATTTTATTGTGATAACCGCAGTTGTAGACCGTAAACATTTCTTCATTTTTAATTATAATTGGCAGCCTACATATAGGCTGTACGTTTACAGAAAACTATTTCCAATTTATACTTCAAAATATGTTTTGTTCTTAAATAAATTCTATTTATTGAACAAATCTTTATACAAAATTATTTTTTAAATACAAATCTCTCTCACTCTCTTTCTATGGTATTTTAAAACCAATAAAAATATTTCTTTTTGAGTAAAATTGAGAATCTTAATTTTTATTTGATTTTATTTTCTTAGAAAAATAAGCCACAAAAATAATACAAAACCAATTCAATAAATTCCAGTAAAACTCTTGCATTCCTTTTCTCTCTTTATCTAACTGTTAACATTGGAAGCTCTCTTCTTCTTTTATTTTATCCTACACAGTAATTTTTATAAAATGAACTGTGAATAATAACAACAACACAATTAAATATTGAAAGCTTAGGCAAGCATAAATACACCCACACACACATTATCTCTCTCTCTCTCTCTCTCTATATATATATATATCTCTCTCTATATATATATATATATATATATATATCGCGCTCTCTAGCGCTCTCCCTCTCTCTATACTTGCATTAACAACAACTCTTCTCTCAGCAGTCTTCAGGGAAACAGGGAAATATTTTCGAGAGTAATTCAAATTGTGCCGTGCAAAGTTTCTCAAATTTGTTGTTCGGCGTAGAAGATAGAATTGCAGGTCATGAATAAACATCGGTGGTGTGAGAAGTTAGGTTCTAATCCTGACTAATGATTGAATTCTCTAGTATTTCTAGTTAAGTCATATGTCTAGGCAAAGAGATCGATATTGGCAACAGTTTAAATACCTCTTTCGCAGCTGTGACGATGTCATGAGGTGGAGAACCACCATCTGGGCATGGTTGACCAGTTCTAGATATCATGAATACCATCTATTGATCAGTTAGCTCCCTTAAATAACCCTCATGTTCAGTTTTAAAATGTTCATGGTTTTCTTCTCACCTGGGTCGCCCCAATAGATTTTTGTTATTCTTCCTACTGTCTTCTTATTCCACTGAAAGCCGTTGGTTTATCTAAACATATTGTTACGTTTATACCTTTTAAAAACGTTTGAAATATGAGCTCGTAGATTGCATATCAAAATAAAAATAAATTTATGTTTAATTTTAATTAAATCCTTTATTTATCGCACAATTTTGTGTGCCACTGTTCATAACTGATTCTAACAACAACAATTTCTTTATTTTTTATTCCTTTGTTTATGTCCTTTGAGATAAACAATAACAATTATTACACAATTGATCTACAGAGCGGTGATCTTCAAACCACAATTGGTTTACTTCACACGCAACGCGTCTTCACACACACTGACTGAACTTCTAATCCAACTTTGCATGCTTTGCCTTGCTTTTTATATAGCGATGTAAACAGTCTGATGAATGTTGTCGTAGGCGAAGGTTCTAGTCTTCGATTTCACGAGAATTCTATGTTTACATTCAAACATGTAAACATGTTGTTTACAATCATACATGTTTACTTGCATGTTGTTAGTGTAGGTTGTTTACGTTTGTCCCTGCTGTTGTTGTTGTTGTTTGTTGTTTACTTGTTTATTCCTTTTTTTCGTTACACTGATGTTGTTGGTTCATTTTCTTTAATGAAATAAACGATTCCATTGTTTTGTTTTTGTAGCTTTTGTTTAACATTTTAATGTAAAACGATCTTACACCATTTCCATTTTCGTAGCAATATGGTATATAATACTTCAATACTATTAGCCAGAATATTCCCTTCCAAATTCGCGCCATGAATTCTACTTCATGAAGACCCACTTAGACGATGGTTTGTTTATTGGCACACAATTTTGTATTGTCGGATGGAAGATTGTGTTGCTACTACTTCGTCCTTTCAGGAATAACAAGGAAATAATAGGAGTCTGCTGTTGGCCCTATAAACGCTTACAGTTTGGCATGCCGTATGTAGTGAAGACTCATTTTGTTTGTTTTTTTTTTTGACACTTAAAACGTATGACCACAATAAAATTTTCGCTTTTTGCGAATAGTTTCTAGTGTTTCTGTCAATTACAACTTTTTTGTTTTGTTTTTTTTTTATTTTCAACAATTCTAAACAATTTTATAAAATTTGTTTGTTTTGAAAACGTTTTCATTCATTCCATTGAGCAATTCGTTCAATAGTTTAATTTTTTTCCCCCAATAATTGGCTTTTAATTGAGATTTTTTTTGTTTGGTTTTTATTTTTTAAACAATAGAAATTGGAAACATTTTAAAAGTTTTAGTATATTTTTAAAAATATATTTGTTTTTGTTTTTATTTTTTTTATTTTTCCTACACAATGTATTTTGAAGTGTTTTTGCTGCAACTTGAAACCAACACTCAACAGATGGGAGAGTGGAGGTTAATTTTGTAGAATTTTTTTTTGAATTTTTATTGCATATGTATGTATGTATGTATGCGACCATATGTATGTACGTATGTATATATTTATTGTTTCTATTGTTGTTCTAAATAAATAAGAACAACTGCAACTGCAACTGCAACTGCAACTGCAACGCTTTCAACTGGTCATTGGCACTCTTATTCAGGAGATCTTTTTATTTTTATTTTCATCCTTTTATTGTAATTAACAATAGCAATTAAGTATAGAATTCTAATTGTAGTTTACTGTACTGTACTGTACAGTGGACTGTAGAATATAGGAGGTTTTTGTATAATCAGCTTGTGGACGCCGTCCAGTGTCATTCAGAATAATTGCCGAGTACTGGCTAAGTGCTTAAATATTTCCATTCTATATTCCATTACGCCCTGGTAATTCAATCAAAGAATCTTGCCGTAGTCTAGAAGATAGTGTGTTGGCTTATTAGACGTGAGGCCACGGATCACACCCCGGGTCAGACATCAAGAACGAAATATGAAAAGACATTTCTTCGGCGACTTCCTCTCAGAGATTTCTGGCAAAAACTCTGAGAGCAAATAAACTTGCTATGAAAAGCTTCTTTAAAGTGTAGGTCCGGCCACTCATGTAAAAAGAAAAATTACCACACATAACATAAGTGGTGTGAGAAGCTAAATCTTGATCCTGACTGACAGGATAAAATGACGAATTACGTATTTATGTATGTAAGTCAATCTTCTGGTGATAAGATTTATTTAGCGTGGTTTGGAGATCGTTCCTGAACTGTACAAATGCTCTTTGGAACTACATCCGGAAGACCAATCACTACCACAATTTCCTATCAAAAATTGAAGGCTTCTCTACTTTTCTTTTTGTAAAGTAAACCCTTTTCGAAGTATTCCCCTTTCAATTTCATTTTTCCCATTCCACAGAAAGATTCTGCTGGTCCTATCATCAGTATACACGCTCATATCGTTGCCTTGCATTCCTATATTCACTTGAATTCACCAAAGACTTTTTATTTCACGGATTTAATTTGCTCGGAAACTCTGAAATTAATTTCGAGTAATTCGCATAGAAGCCTAAGTCTTTGGATGGTTGCCAGATATTACTGCTATGTCTGCTGCTTTGTATTTTCGATTCGAATTGAATTGAGCACACTTTATCGCAGGCATAAAGTTTCACTTGGAAGATATCCGCGAATTTCATTATGTGTCTCGAGTATTTTACTCTTTGAGAGAGCATTCCTGGTCGTGTGTCGGTTTATCATCTATCGGTCTTTCCACATGAAAAACAATTTCCCAAAATTATAAAATTTTACTGCTTAAGAAAAAACTTGTCAGTCACTTTCTCAATCAGCTGACCATGAATCTTGTGCTAGAGCTCTCTGCCAATTTTTTTTTTGATCATAGTTTTAATGGTTCTGGCCTCAACTATCATTTGAAATGAGCTTAAATGATATTCGAGTGGTAGGATCCTTCAATTGTGGCTGTGCATGTCAGCTGAGTTTTATTAAATACCTCTTGGAGTGTTATTATTGTATTAGTACTGCGGCCAAATGATCTATTGCACTCTCCACACATTTTATAGGATATCGGTATAATGTCTGCTCCAAGTTTATTGGCACTGAAAAACTTCAGGATGCTGCTCGGTATCAATAATTCAAATTTCCTGCCTAAAGCTTGATATGCATTTAGTTGTTCCCTTCGGCATTAATTCTTCAGAGGTTCCAAGAGTTTTTTCCTTTGATTCACATTACATATTGAGCTCGATACAACTACCATTTTGGATAAGTCTACAGTGTTCTGTCAAATGGTTATTCCTGGATAGTCTGATGATTTTTCGACAATATTTTATATTGCCTCAAACCCACTTGGTTTGAGAACAGTCTTTGCCTAACTTTATCTTTTTCAAACAATCCCTCCCCGAATCCAGAGAAATATTATTGGCTGTTCGTTGCTTTTTTAGCATTGTGAAAGCACTTGCGAATGGTGTTCCAATTTGCTAGGCTTTGTGATGTGCCTTCATTTCCTTTTCTTCTGTTTGTATAGTGAGAATACATCTTTTCGATTGAACAGCTCTCTGAATTTTTGAGCAGCAGTACCACAAGTGAAATTTTTTTGGACTAAAATAAGAAAGCTGGGATCTTATAACTTCTCGTGCCGCTGTAGATGGTGGAGCGGAGAATAAACATTTTTCTCTCAGCTTAGTTCACTCCTTAGTTAACATAGGAGTTCGTAGAGCACATAGAGAGAAGTTAAAATTCTCCGTCAGTACAAACAATATTTTCAATATGCATACGTTCAACGTCCAACATTTTTACAAATTCATTTGGATTCACAACTTTATTTGCTTTTGTGTGATGCTTTTCTTATTAAAATTCAAACTTTAATTTCTATTTTTATTTGCCACGTAAAAGTATGCAATAGTTTCTTTCATCTACAAAAACGATATGATGCTCCCGTTATAATATGATGACAGTTTTGCATTTGTAATGATGCGTGTGTGATACTATTCGAGGAATTATTTTCGTAACTCGTTCTCCCTCTCTTCTACTCTCTAGAAAATATAAACTTTTTATTTCAAATGCATAATCTTTGCTATGCTGTTGTGTGTGGTCTCTCACAATTTTTGCTTCTCTCTTATACTGTCTTTCTCACTTCATCAGCAAGAGTAGCACATTTTTTTCCACTCTTAAATAAACCTTAACTAAGTACTAGAAAATACCTTTTATTTTGCTCTCTACTGCTGAGGTATCTGGAGGATGTCTGTGTGTGCGGATGTGAGTGTGTGTGCCAATGATAGATTTCAACATGCAAATTAATGTTTCTCTGGGTGTGTGAACTCCAAAGTTTGTCCAACACAAATACTCAAATAATCATCAGAAAGCAAAAGATGAAAACAAACATGTGTTAAACACAAACACTAACACACACAAATATTTTACTCTACATGAGGGAGAATAAAAATGAAGCGAGAATCAATCTGCACCGTGGGATGAAATGGCAAAAAAATTATAAAAAAAAAATTAATGTAAGGTTGCGTGCTGTTGCGTGTATGACTTAAGGCTGCTCTTTGATTTGTACGGTTTGTGTCTTTAATAACGATGTTTAGGAGAACAGTCTGCCATATTCACTGCATTCTGTGTCAACGATTATATGAAATATTTAGGCTGGGTTTGTCTAGATATTTGCGAGCTTCTCCACATTGAGTGTAACCTTGCAAATGCTGCTCTAGTCGTGTTCAGCCTGCTGTTTGCATCTGTTTCGACCCTGCCATATATTGATATGAAGTCTACTATTCCATCATGATAAAAATTGACCAGAAATTGCCCGACTAGTTAAAAATTATTTAAAAAGTAGTGGTGGCTGATATTTTGCCTCCGTCGCCTTGCTTAAAAGCGATGCAGAACGCTTATTAAGGCTAATTGAAGAAAGGGGAATTTCATCCAAAAATAGATACCTTATGGACGATCAATCAGGAGTTCATAGTTTTCTGTTCTTATCACATAGCGAGCATTCCCTATTATTCGTTAAACCTAAGGGACTCATCCGGTGAATGTTGATTAACAACACCTACCCCCTGTACCTCACACTTATTTTTCAAAATTTTGCTGGCTAGTTGCACCAGAGTGTCGTAATAATATTTCGCAGCGCTAGATAACATTCCATGGGCCATTTTAGTATACCCTTTTAAGTCAGTTTTCAGTGAACCGAAACGCTTCCAATTAGCCTTATTCTTTGTTATGTATGTCAGATACAGATTGATTGGTATGGTTCCATAATGCAACACAGACTTGCAATCAAATTCTGTCATTGTGATTTGTCATGAGCAAAAATGCTAATTCAGGCAACATCATTACTGTTGTTAGGCTTACTTCAATCTGTCTTCTCCTGGTATTCTGCTATGCTAGTTGGCTTTGCATTTCCAGCATAATGGGTACTGGTACTATGCTTAGTTCCCACTTGTTACAAAGCCATCTGGCCATATGACTAGTCATTCCAAACATGTTTATATTGGTCCAGTCCACAAACTTTTTGTTTGTGTGTCCCTGCGGATGGATGATCGCATTATAATAAGATAAACAGATGTGTGGCCTCGTTTCTTATTTTACAGTAAATATATTCATTACACTGCTGTCTGTGCGTTTGTGTTCATAAGTATTTAGCCCCAGTGGCAACCATTAAGAGACAGCTGGCAACCCTACCATTCTAGAACCTGTGAATCTCTAAATGGTTGTCTATGTTCCTCATACGAAATGGAAAGGAATAAAAACTGCTGTAGTTGCATAGCCGGAATGCCATTGCACGTAGGCATACACATACACACACACTCAGGTACTGACCACATTTATAGTTTAGAAAATGTTTCAATAACGTATGTGTATGTGTGATTATTTGTTCATATTACAATACCAATAGTTTCAGCACATTCTTTATTCATATTCTTATTTTATATGAAAAAACAAAGTTTTTTTTTTTAGAAAACCAATTATTTTGAAATGTTGCAACATGAATAACAACAAAAATAAAAAACGTCCATTTCTAGAGTGTAACACACACTGCAAGTGATGCAGCACACTGTACTTATCACTCTCTCATACACATAAACTTCTTTAAAGCATTTCTATGTAAATAATACACTTAGCCGTAGAGAGAGAGAGAAACGTGAGAGCAAGAAACGACAGAGACAACATGTGTTTACTTAAGAAATTTCGATGGTTGAACAGTATTTGTTTGTTTGTTTGTTTGCATGCATAGAAGTTTATTTCACTCTCATCTCATGTGTAAATAATACTCTTGCAGTACCTGTTTGTGTATGTAATGCTTGAGTGTATTCGTAATGGTCACTCAACTTTTCATGTGTGTTGATTTTGTTGCTGTTCTTTTTTTCTCCCTCTCTTTTTCATTTCCCATTTATTTTGTTTGTGTTTGTTTCTGTGTGTATTTGGAAATCTCGATTCCCGGAATTTTTAAAAATCAATCCCGTTTGGCATCCCTACTCACTATGTAAAAAAAATTATTCTGGTGTCTACTGCTAACAGCATCGTTCTTCAGTTTGCCAAAAGGAAAAATTTCGTATTTGTAAAGGTACTTACGTCTGTGGCATCTCAACGGGCCGCTATCTGTGCTCAAGTGAACTTTTTGAGATCAGAGTTACCACTCCGACCTAACTTAGAGGTATTTACGGGTCTGTTTGTTTGTTTTGAGTTTCCAGAAGTTGTCAGAAGGTATCTTCATGACGCCCATCGTAACGGATAGGAAGTCTATGATCATTATCTTTATTTCATTTCAATGTAAACTTATAGGAGAGTAACACCGTGACGAATATTGAATTAATTTGCTTAGGGCCAAGAGATTTTTGTGCTAAGGCTTAGATATATGCATTCGTTTCTTATCAGGAACTATTGTTTCGTGGTTTTATCAAAGATCTGTGGTACTGCATGAAGTGTAATGCTAAAGAAGAGGAGCAGATCGTTATTCATTTTGCATTTCTATGTTTTGCAGGAGCTATTGCTAGTTCACTTAGTGACATCAGCTAGGACAGTGCAAAGGGCCGTTCTAATGGAACCTGATCAACTCTATCATTTGAAAACAGTTTATATTCTTGTGTAAATACTAGCTAACACTATATAGGGCATATGGGTCACCGAGAGAACTTCCCTGTGAACTTTCCGTTAACATAACCAAACTTTTTGTCAGTCTACTCCACCTCCAACTACTAAAACTTTTTTTGTGCTAATTTCTTAAACCATTCACGACGATTAAGCCGGTAAATTAACAATTAAATTCCGCTTGCATTATACATTTTAATTGAAATGGAAATTAAATTGTAGTCACTCACAGAACAAAAAGAGAACACAGAACAAACCGAAACTCAATATAATTGTCGTGCATCATTTCAAAATAACATTTAATTGTAAAATTATACTCTAAACAACAACAACAACAACAACAACAAAAAATAATGAAAAAAGGTGTGACATCCAAGTGTAAACGAAGAAGATATCATTATAAACACACCCTGTTTTCTCAAGTACAGTACATGGGCAGAAGTAACTGAAGTGGGAAGGGTGGAGAGAAACAACAAATAAATGAATTAAAAAGATATGGCAAATGAAAGGGTTTCAAATGACAAGATAACAATTAAAACAACAACAACAACAACATCAACAATACCTCTTATAACGTTTTACAAATGTCAACAATTCAAAAAATTTACGCACTCACTTACGGCCGGTCTCTCACTTACACTTTTGATTGTGACCTACGTAAACTAGTGAGGGTGTGGTAGGTTTTAGCCTGTGTTTGTGAAATCTTTAAAATTTTATTTGGTAACAGTTGGTCAGACAGGTATCACTTACAACTTAATGTCTACCTTCATAGAGCTTGTTTTTAAAGTTCATCATCTTTATTCAATTTCGCTGTCTGTAGTTCACAAACCCTTTTCTTGGACCTGATTCCCTCATTCTTTTTTCAATTTCGTCTATGAATAGTGCAGCAATATATCCAGAGGAAAATGCTTTACCTCCTTTAAATTCATTAAAAAAGAAATTTTGACATTCAAACACCAAATTTGGCGAATTTCGTTGCATACTTGATTACACTTCGCCTTTGGTGACATCTGGATACCTTAAGGGAAGTGCATTATGTTTGTATTATTGCCATATGACTAGAGAGTTTCGCACTAAGTATGGTTCAATCGACAGTTGCATCAAAGGTCTAGCTTATTTGGGTTCTATAAGGTCAAAGTAAGTCAAATAATATTCACAGCCTCTGAGAGTGAAACCATGTGTTTCTGACTAACGGGAGACCTAGAAGTTCAGGACATTAATTGTATGACTTCTAGGAATATCTCGAATATCGTCGGGCTAGATAGGGTAGAAACAATTCAAATTAACTTCAAAGATTCTGATGATGAAACCACGCTTAGAGGCATGAAAGAAGTGTAGCGCTATGGTAAATATGCTTCGCATAAATCTCTTCTCCTACAATCTATGAAGCGTGGCGACAAAAATTAATTCAAGCGTATATTTTAAATTAAAAATGTTTAATAGGTCCTAAGGATTGTATGTTGAGCTGAACTGCAGCAACTTAATTAGTTCGTTATGTAGCTACTGCTATGCTAATGAGACTAACTTGCCCTTATTTCACATCCCTCACAACTTAACCTAGTTTAACCTACCGAATTTTAATGCATACTTTCAACTTCTTATCAGTGAAAGATCGTGCTATGTTGGTGTGGTAGCCATCTTAGATTTTTACCAAATACAAGGTCATGTAGGTATTGCAGATTCTCGAATTAAGTCTTATTAGCTTGGAGTACTGACTTAGTGTTACTCTTATCTCTTTAAAACAGCAGCTAACTGTACTACGGAGATGATAGCCTACAAGTGCACAGCAGCATTTCGTAGTCCGTCCTACTAACTTCTCGTTTCTGCTGATAGCTTATAAACTGTCTCAAACATGCTACTTGAATAATAAATGTCAGTTATTTCTGCTACAGCCTTCAGTAATACTACTGGACCATATGAGTCTTGAAGATAATCTATGATGATGAGTGATGACACTTGAACAGAGTTCATAAAGTTAAGAGTTCCTTTTGTTTTGACGACGGTTTATTTCAGTTCATGTTGTCAAACAAGAAACTAATTTTGGATTCCGATTTTGGATTTCACTTAGCTTAGTTTCCTGCCCGAAGAAGCCTAAGCCTAAATTAGACTTTCCTAGCCGAACCTGTGTGGGTTTTAAGGTACAAGGTACAGTGCATAATTAAATAGAATTCAGTGTAGAGAAATCTTGATAGTCTAGTAGGTAGTGTGTTGGCAGTGTATTATCGAAACGAAAACGGCGACTTCCTCTCAGCGGATTTCTGGCAAAAACTCTGAGAGCAGATAAAATTGCCATGAGAAGTTTCTCAAAAATTTTGTCGTTCGGAGTCGATTTTGACCTCTCATGGGTGAAATTGACACACGCAACAGCAGATGTGCCAGAATCTAGGTCGTAATCCTGACTAAAGGATAGCAATGACGAATTGTGTATGTATGCAGTGTACCGTAGAATCCGCTTTTTCTTTTAGTTCTCGCTAATGTAGGCTGTTTTGCAAATGCCTGCCTTGTTTACGTAGTTAAATGTATGTAAAGGCGTCTTAGCTTTTAGAGAAGGGGGGGGGGGAGAGTACGGAGAGAACTGTCAAGTGTGTTATCCACAATTGAAATTCTTATTTAAATAATAACAGTTATGATGACCAGTGTAGTTATTTAATTTCTTGTTAATTTTTTTTTTGTAACACAAACACAATATACTCCCTTAAGAATTCTAAAATAATTGTGTCGGCCTTTTGTCCTTTTTACAGAACATATACTGCAACGCCTTTTTGTTTTGAACTCCCTGAACGCTTGCTACTCTCATTATTTCATTTGCATACCATCAGCAAGTGCTATAAAAAGAGCAAAAAAAGAAAAAAAAAATATTTCAAACCCTGAAAAGAGCAGAAGGCAAATCCTTTGTGTATAACATGTTGTTGTCTTACGGGCTAAAGATGGATGGAACGGATGGCAGGCGGAGTGGCAAAGTGGCAAAATGGCAAAGTGTACCCAAAATGATTATGATAATGAATATTTGTTTGACATTTAATGCTGCTCATGCAGAATGTCTGTCTGTCTGCGTGTCTTTCTTTGTTTTCCCTTTTCTTTTATCATTTTTCACATTTTTCAATGAGTGCGAGTATGAGAAAAATAGTTCTAAAGAGTCTTTGGCACTCATCCATTTAATTCCTTTTTAATTAATTTAATTAATGGAATTGCTGTAATATTTACTTCTCCCTCCTACTACCACTCCTCGCCCCCTTACTACTCTTGTTGTTTCTCATCATCATCATGACAATAAAAAACTATTTTGAATTGTCATATCTATGACAAGATATGGGCTAGACGTTGACATACTATTTGTGTAAATAATTCAATTTATATTTGCTCTCTTACTTCTTCCTCTCTCTATCTCAACTCCCTAGTTTCTATGTGTTGGCTTAGGGGGCCATTTTTTTTAGATTTTTACGGTTTAAGTATGTAACGGATTCCAAAGTTTCATCAAGGTGGCCAGTTGCAAGCTACAAATTCATTAAATATTTCAGGAATATTGTTATCAAACTTTAGGCGACTGTTTACAGGCATCTGGACTCACCTGTAAGTAAGGGTTAAGACCGTGCAGCATTGAAATGCTTGATTATAATGTAAAATGGTTTCATTATGACAATATCATTAGAAAAGTATGAATTTCTATGTAAAGCGCCTAATCAAGGACAAAAGTTAAGTGAGACTCTGTACTTGATTAGGTTAGGTTAGGTTAGGTTAGGTCAGAGTGGTAGCCTCTGATATCAAAAAGCTCACTTGAGCAGGTATCGCGGCCCGTTGTTACGTCACAGGTGGACGTAGTCTTTGTACTGACCAAGTCCTACCAAAGCTAGGAAAGAGGAAAGGGCTGCACAACAAAAGCATGATTACACGAAGCCGGAAAACTGTCCAGAAAGTCTAATAAACGAAGCTATATCCTTGACATCAATAGATGATAGCTCCGTTAAACTGAAAAGAAATGAAGAGCCGAATATCCTATACCTACCTCTAGCAAGAGATGTGCACTGACAAAGAAGGTGGATAACAGCCTCCTTCTCCTCAGCGAATCTACACCCACGGCAGAAATCGTTGAATGGGAGCCGCATCTTTTCGGCGTGTCTACCCATAACACAATAAAAAAATAAACTAAAGTATGATTGATAACTGTGCTCAGAATGAGAGGAAACACTGGCTTTTTACTATCAGAACCTGTATGATCTTCAGTACTTTATGGCTTGGATAATACTAGAAGACAATCAAACATGTTTATGATTTCTGTGTGATTGTCAGTTGTAGAGGAAAGTCGGAAATCCGAAAATCAGCATCTTAAAGAAACTCTAAATGAAACCTTGCTATGCTTCATCGGAAGTTGGAAGTTTTGGAAGTTTTTGGAAGTTTTTAGTAGGTAAGTAGTTATCGCTTACGATCACGGGAAGAGAGTTTTGACAGAAATTTGGCTGGAGTTTGTGGGGCAATCTTTTATTTGCATTTATACGTTATGCTTTTCACTGTAACTGACTGACAATTACCTTCTGCTTTAATTTAGCCTCATTTGTTTTCAGTTTGGCAACTTCTAGAACTTTCCTGTTGTTATTTTTTTACTTTTCTAGCGTCTGAGGTTTGTTGTTATAATTTGATCACTGTTTATTCCAATTGCCGTTATTTTCTTTAACAGTTAGTCTTTATTGATTTTTTAGATATTAAAATTCCATATAACTGTTAGGTTTGTACTCCCGTTGTCATTTCATTCGTCATCAGTCACATGAATTTCTTTGTAGGCAAGCGAAAGATACGGTTGTTAACTAGTTTTCATTACATACGTACACTTGCACAATATTGTTGATTTATTTTGTTTGCTTTCTCTCTCCCTTTCGTTGTCACCTGATGGCCTAACGTCCTTCTAATAACGAAATGTTTACGATTTTCCCGTTTTCATAATTTCACATAAAGAGCATAAGCAGAGCATAGTTTTAGGAATCCAATGTAAAGGTGTGTGAGTAACAGAAGTGAAATTCTCTTCAAGTACAACAACAACAACAACAACAACAACAACAACAACAACAGTTTTGTTTTGGAATTTGTTATTTCAAAATGTCCATTCATCATCACAACAGCCGAAATGAAGGGCACAAATTCTTTCCACCATACATGTGCACTCATTCCTTTGTTTTTTATTTTCTTTCTCCCTCTCGCTTTGTTAATATTCCATAATAAATTTTTCTCTCTAAAAATAACTGACATGAACTATTTGTGTGAGAAAAGATGAATCGGTTAAAATATTCGCACATGCACAGGCACGTATACAAATTAGTAAATCTAACTGTTTGGTGTAGGTTCGAGACTGGCTGCATCTTCGGTCCATATTCCTTTGAGATGATATTGTCTATGTTATCACTGTAAACGGCGAACAATGTTGACTTATTAGACATGAGACCACGGTTCAAACCCCAAATCAGACATCTCGAACTAAACGAAATATGAAAAAAAAAAAATATTTCTTCGGCGACTTCCTCTCAGCAGATTTCTGGCAAAAAACTCTGAGAGCAGATAAAATTGCCATGAAAAGTTTCTTAAAAATTCTGTCGTTCGGAGTCGACTTTAAACTTTATTTACCGACACTCATGTATAATATTAACACACACAGCATACATAAATGGTGTGAACAATATAATCCTAACTAAAGGGTTATAATGACTAGTTATGTATGCATGTCTGTATTTATGTGTGTTCCACATAGCTCATGCTACAAATGCTGAATTTATTTGAGGACATGGTTACTTTATCAAAAGATGTGCTCAAATCTATTGGAACAAGAAGTTCAGTGAACGGAACATAGCAATATTTTCTGATAGTCAAACTGCCCTCCGCGCACTTGGCGTTTAAGAAGTAGACCTAAAATGGAAATCTAAATAAGCTAGGTTCTACTTGATCCCCAGTTACGTATGAATTCGCCGTGATGAGCAGATCTGCTTACGGCGAGGATAACGTACACACTGCTTATGTAAAAGAATATTTCTGTGAAGTAGAAAGAGGGGCTTGGAAGAGTGCACTTGGCGAAAGGCGAGATGAAGAGAGGCAGACACTCGTCGCAATTTTTATAATGAGAAATGACCTATGTATTGTCGAAAAGTAGGCTGCAGCTTGTAACCAGCATAGTGGTCTCAAAGAACACTTGTTTCCGAATAGGGACCCAAACCCAGATCTCGTAATGAGAACAACGAATCCGCGAACACATACTTGGAATCAATGGAACTTAAATGTATACCAAAAGGAAAATCCTGGGCATTTGTAAAGTAATAGGCATGGAGTTATTATTATCGACAATGGGACAGCGTCCTGAAGAGGATGGTGGGAGACTTCTAGGTTGTGGGTGGTATTTTAAATCGTATGGTTGCGGTACTCCACTACATTCTGTACGTTCGGTTTCTCTACTTTCATTTTTGTTTCAAGAAATTGGTCGGCATTGCATAAAAAACAAATTCTCATTAAAAATCGTTTCCTTTAGAATAAGGTATCCTTAAAACCAATGATATGTAGTTTATAGTTTCCACAATTGATCCTCCAGCTATATTTGATCGTATAATAATCTTTTAATGCATTGATATAAAGGGAAACGCAAAGCAAGACTAAGGCTATATAATCTCGTACAAGGACTGAACAGTGCCATTCTTAAACATTGATTTCTAATAAATTCTTATAAATCATCCGCATAGGTTTAGTTTTTTTTTCGGCTCTTGATGCTTCTATTACAACTAAGAATTCTAAGAAAAAACATTGTGTGTGAGAAAAAGTTTGTGATACATAATGACGACGGTCTGCTAATCTAAATTGTCCCCAACAAATGTACGTATGCGTGTGTATGTGCAAGTTTTCAACTGTCATTTACAAAATAGGAAGCAGACACAAAAACATTTAAAAATTCAAAAACAGAAATACTGTTCTTCCCTCCTTCTTTTTTTCTCACTTCAAATTTAATCATCATAAAAACTGAATCCAAATCCAAAAGTTGAATACAATTCGACAATGATGATGGTGATGATTCTCTTAAATTAAACGTTATTTTTCTTTATTGCATATTGCTGTTCTAAAAAGAGAGCAGGGCAGGGAGTGGGAGAGAGCCATAAACAAACATATGTGGGTCGTTTGGATTTGAAAAGTAGACAAAAAACAAAAAAAAAAAAAAAAATTGGTCACTACAGTAATAACCAGCACACATATGTACACAATACTACACAATGATCACAATCACAGTGATAATGTAACCCCCTCTGGTTTTTTTTTTTTTGAGAAACAATAACCAACAACATGTGCATTTGACGTCATTATAAATAATATTGTAACGGATAGCACACAGAAAAGAGCACAAAAGAAAAAAGAAACAACAATGATCACAACCATATTTCCCATGATTTCTAACAGTAACAGAGTGCACTGCACACACACATGCATCCAGACACAAAAACACGCATATGATAATAATTCACAGTAATTGTCACAATAAAAACAACAACAGCAGCAGCAGTAGCAGCAGCAGTCATACGCATAGAAATTCTTGTATTAAATAAGGGATCGTAAGACCAGAAGGAGAGAGTTAAAGAGTGAAACTCACAGAAATTGTAACAATTGTTGTCATTTTTACATTCTATTAACACAATTTCTTATTGCAATTGCAATTGCAATTGCAATTGCTATTGTTGTTGTTGTTGTTGTTATGGCTATTGCTATTATTCTGCTTCTTACTGCTTTAAATTGTTGACAGTGTATGGGTTGGTTGGTAGTTTTATATGTCCCTTACAGTAAAACCGATTCCACGCAAAAGCGTGTGTGCCCAAGCAATTCCAATTGCATTAAATGTCACAATCACACTTTACACATGCACTCGCTCTTCCACTTGTGCCTTAAGCTGTGATAATAAAAATAAGAATTTGTTTTTGTTCTCATTATGGTCTCTCTCTCTCGCTCTTGCTCTCTCCTAAATTTAAAGTGATGAAATATTGTCTCATCATCTTGCTTAAAATTTAAATTGGTTTTTATATGTATGTGTGTATGAGAGTTTGGTGTGTGTGCATGCAGGGATGGGGTTTGTAAATTCCGATTTAAATTATTGTGTATCAATTTGTTCTATTCAAGGTTTTCTCCATTAAAATGCTTTCGATTTCGATGGAATCTACAGCACAGTCTGTAATTATTTAATTAAAGTCATAAATGGAATGCAATGAATTGTCTTTTGTCAGGTTATAAACAAATTATCGTTTTGAAAATTTGAGAAAATAAAATGAAAAAATAAAATTATTTGTAGTAATCATCTATCGTGTGTTGAACTACGAGTTAAGCCGTAGATTGTGCACTTTTCTGCCGTGACAGTCAGTGTTTTAAGGAAAATACGGTTTTTTTTATTGAAAACTTTTGTTATCGAACAATTCTTTCACTGAAGTCCTGGTTGTTTTATCGAAAATTTTTTGTTTTTCGTTATATAATATTATAAATATTTTATTACAAAATCGATTATCGAGAAATTTTTTGTTCTTAGATATATGTCGTCTTAGCGTTTATCAAACATTTTTATTATCCCATTTTTTTTTTCGATTTCGATAGACAATTTTTTTTTTTTACCAACAATTTGTTGAATATGAAGAAATCGAAAAATTGTGTATTAATAATGCTTGTCAATGAATTTTTTATTATTTCATATTACTTTGCCAGCAATTATTTGTCAAATATTGATAAAGTTATCGATAAACTTTTTTGCTGAAAAAATTTTTTAACACTCATTTATTGTTTTCTTTTGTAAATATTAAACAACTTTGTGTTGGATGGATGTCTCTTTTATCGAAAAATATTTTTCATTGGAAAAGTATTGATAAATTTATCGATAAATTTTTTTGCCGAATATATATATTTTTTTTTTATAAATTTTTTGTAAATATTCAACAACTTTGTGTTCTTTGTTATCGAAAATATTTTTTCTTCACAAAAATATTGATAAATTTATCGATAAATTTTTACTAAAATTTTTTTTTATTCCTAATTCATTGTTCTCTTTCTTTGTACTAAATGTTCAATAATTATTTGTTGAACGTTTTTGTTATCAAAAAGAAATTTTTTTATTGAAAAATGAATTTATCGAGAATTTATTATTTTTCTTTGTTTCTTTGTTTGCTTTTTATCAATAAATTTTATCCAGAGAACTTCTGTTGTCGGTAGTTAAGTGTAATTTTTGCAATCAAGAAATTTATTAATTGAAAATTTCTGTTATCGATAAATTTTTATTTTGGAAAAAAATCATTTATCTATTAATTGTTTTGTTCTTTCTTTCAACCATTAAGTTCTTTGATAGGAAATTAGTTTTTTGTAAACAAATATTGAAAATTTCTGTCATCGATAAAGTTTTTTTTTAAGAAAATGTAGTTATCGATAATATTATCTTTTATACGAATGCCAATGAATTTTCCATTGAAAATTTTTTATTATCAATAATTTTATTATTAAAAATTTACTTGGCGTTAGTTTATCATATTTTTTGTGCGCATCGGAAATATATTGAAAAAAAAAAGTAAAGAAAACCAGTCGTTATGTCCTTAAAAATTTAAAAAGTGCTTAACAGTTGCAGTTTTTATAGTAATTTTATAGCCTTGTACTACATTAACTTTATCCCTATATTTTACTTTGGCAGCAAAGAGGGTCTCCGTTTGTATTGAACTTTGATCTCTTTGTAAGCAAATTAATAGCGAAGAAAAAAATTCTCTCCCCTGTTTTGGTAGCCAGTAGCCGCCCTTAATAGGTCAACATATGTTGTGAAACAAAATAATTAAAGAAACACAGCCTATGACCTTTGCTCCCCATCACTTGTTCTCTACCCTCGCTGTGTGACTAAGAAGGATAAACGTGTAGCGCACTATAGACGTTTGTAAATATATTATGACTTTTATGTTATCCACTCTCGCTCTCTATCACTCTCTCTGTTTTTCGTTTGAAAAACACCCATAATTTCAGACTCTTAATAAAAGTTGACATCATTTTAATGTTTGCTATTGTGAATGAGTGAACAACACAACATGGTGGGTGTTTTTATTTGCTTTTTCTTTTTTGGCTTCATTTTGTCGTAAACAAAAAAAAAAAATATGCACATACTTGCTTGCATACGTACGCCCTCTATATGTTCAAACATACAATATGTAAATTTACATACATACATACATACATACATATATACATGTATACATACGTATAAGCAACCATATGTTTTCGTGTACGCACTTAAACGAGTTTGTAATATGAGATTTATTTTTCTTTTCTGTGTGAGTGAGTGTGTATCTAGCCAAGGGACTTTATTTTCACTTTCTAATACCAAAAACTGTTTAAAAAATGACAACAACAACGACAACTACAATAATAATAACAACGTAAAACGAAAAACAATGCTTGAACAACACCACCACCACCACCAATCCTTAAAATTCAACAATACAACTACATTCTCTATTTTCTACATACTTTCCCTTTCCACTACTCTCATACATACACACACACACACACACACACACACGCTCTCTTTTTCTCTCTCTCTCTTTCGCTTTCGCTCTCATTCTAATTTTAGAGTTGATGTCATGTTTTTCTTTATTGTTATTAGCTGTTGTTATTGTTGTTTCTGTTGTATATCTATTGTTACTGTTGCTTTCGTATTTTTGTTTTTTGTCGTTTCAATATGAATTCAATTACATTCTCTGGCATGTTGAGTGGTCTTTCAATTTCAATCTCAATTTTATTGCATTTCTTGTTGGCATTATCAAAAATAACTGCTTTTACTCAGGGGAAGATTGACAGAAGAGAAAGAGAGAGAGAGAGAGAAACAGGACAAAGAGATCATTATTGGAGAAGCATCTTCTTTGTTTAATTCTCTTCTTCGTTCTTTTTATATTTTTTATTACGAATTTAATGTGATTTATTTGATATTAGGCGACGTGAGTTGTTTATGGCTTCAATTTGTCCAAAATGCTTTGTTAATTTGACAGTTTTTTTTCCCGTTTTTCGTGCTCTATCTTTCCCTCTCTTTGCGCTTTTGGTTGCTCTCTATTCATTATGATTTTATTTACTGTGCATGGCTAAGTTGAGTTTTGTCTCATCGGGGTGTAATAAAACTAATTTCATGTCTCAAATGAGAGAAAGAATCCTACAATTTAAAACATTACGATGATTTGACAACACAGCTGAAGAGAGAGGGAGAAAGAATGAGAGCGCATAACTTATTATATCTATTAGTGCATTACAAATGTTAATCAACACTCGGCATGTATCTGGCGGAGCTGTAGGGAATGGTTTAATTATTGGTTTGAAGAAAAATAGTTTTTTTTCTTTTTTTTTTTTTATTATTATACGCACACGCACACACACACACACACACGCACACCCTTATAAAATTGTGAAATAGTTTTAATTCCGTATTATTGGGGTGTTAATTTTTTGTTACTTTTCTCACAATGAGGCCATAAAACGTTTATGGCTGTCCAATATCGATCTGCTTGCTTATTGCCTAGCATTTCCACTTAACCTGGGACCCAACGCAGTGTCACTTTATTCTGTTTATCTAGCCGTTTCAGTGTCGTCATACAGTCTCTTACTATTTTCGTTTTAACCTCATAAAAGTCAAGTGCTTGAATTACAGCTTCTGCTTGGAAGCTATCCACGGGTATCCCGCATGGGCTCGGAATATTTTATTCCGATGGGAATGAAATATTCCATTCCGATACGTTCGTAACCTATCTGTATACCACAAAATAGTGTGTAGATTTCAAATTATCCATTTCGTCAGCAAATCGATTCGTTATGTCAAATTCCTCTATTGAACCATAGTCCCTAAAGCTTTGGTTTGTGCAGCGAACTTAAATCTAAAAAAGTTTTTAGCTTTCCTGTAGGACAAGTTCTCATATCTCCTGTCATACCATTACACGCTAGTCTCTGTAACTTGTCCAACTCCAAGTGAGCTTTTTTTTCAAGTTCGTTCTGTCTGCCCAGACAAGTGCTTCTTAGGTCCACTATTGGGCTATTCCTGCAAAGCTTCTGCACACTATTATAGTGTTTCAGTCAATTTCATTTAACCTCACTTTCTGTAACTTTAAGTTTTCTCTTCTTCTATAATCGATGAAAAAAAAACTCATTCCGTGTTTTTTCTTTTTTTTATCTTTTCAGGTAAGACTTCAGAAAGTTTATTTTTAAAACATAACGTTTTATCAGTAAGTAAGTATAAAACGAACTTCATTCCAAATTTCATCGAGACTGCTATTACCCAAGATAAATTTCCCAAAATAATGTTGGCGCAAGGTACCAGATGACGCAAGTTGTCAATTACTTAATTGGTCATAATAACCCTTTAGTCAGGATTACAACCTAGTTTCTCACAAGACCCGTTACCAACAGTTTAAAGTTGTCTCCAAACGAGAGGTTTTTGAGAAACTTTTCATGGCAATTTTATTTCAGAGCTTTTGCCAGAAGACTACTAAGAGGAAGTCGCCAAAGAAATATTTTTTCATACGAGAGCGGCCAAAAACAATATTAAAGACGTTGTGAGCAAAAACTAGGAATGATTGAAAAAAAATAAAGAGAGAGAGAGAGAGAGTTGAACTGCTTCGACCAGCAGTCTAAATTTAGGACACATTGTATACGTAAGGAAAGTACTTAAGGGCAAAAGAGAGTCCGTCGCCTAGGCTCATTGGATAATCCCCTTAACTTCCAATAATCCTTCCTTGCGTCATATGAGATCAAACTAAATTCCTAAGAAGACTGAATAGGCATTTACACTGCTGGATTCTATATTTTTAGTTGCAGTTGCTCAATTTGTTCTGAAGTTTATTGCGCTCAGTCAATAGAGAAATCGTTCAAGCACAGTAATATCAAAACAGCAAGGGCTTAGTATTTCTGAAGGAAACTCTCAAAACTAATCCCACTTTGTGTTTGTTTAGTCATTCCATTGAATATGAAACTTTTCGAAAACTCATAACGTATCTTACCTCGGGTTTCAATGACAATAGTAATCTACTTTATGGCAAATTAAGCTCCACCTATAGTTCTGACCTCGGCTTTAAACTCCTCAGAGGGTTCATGACCTCACTTCATAGTTGTCTTATTTCTGCGTATACTCGAAAGACACGATTTCCGTTTGAGTTTTATTTCGAATTCAGTTGTTGGATTTGAAAACACGAAGATCACTCGAAAATGTTTGGGCTCAGTTATTTTCCTCCCCCCATCAACCCTCGAAGTCAATAAAAATATTTCCAATTTCAAATGCCTCAGAGTAAGTGGCTTGCATAGACTGCAATTTGTGGGATTTTAAGAGTCTTTGGAAAAAAACCATCCTTAACGAGTTAAACTCAAATTTAATAAGAATTTTTAACATTTTTATTTAAATGGACTAAGTTTAATACACAATAAATTAATAAAACATTAGAAAAGAACCTTTAAAATCCCCTAAAAGTATGCAAGGGATAAAAATGAACGAGGAGAAGTCCTTAAAAAAAATAGCTCAACACATAAACAAACCTCTTTAAACCTTTGAACTCTCTGCTGCAATCATAACCTAAAAATACTAGTTTATGATGCTTTTTTTATTGTCGTATTGCAACTGGAAAAATTAGTTTACGTTGCCAAATACCTAACGTTGCAGTCATTAGATGACCACAATGCGATTCCTTTTGGCCTTTGTACGATTTTTACGCTTTTTGTAGCGTGACGATGATGATGATGTTCCTGCCGCTGGTGTCTGTATGGTAGACCTAACAGATGTTGACGATGGAAATGTTGATGCGAACGATGCTGATGAAGATGGTGAAGTAAAGTCGTTACTGTGTGTCGCTAATATCGTATGGGGTGTTTGTGTAATTGTAGCCTTTGTAGGTCGTAATGGACTCGCCTGTAAGTGATTGTGTCTTCCTTCGGCTCCCCCTACAGCTGGCCATTGATGCTGCAAGTGATAGGTTTGATAGGAGGTGGGATAAGTTTGTTGCGTACGCCATTGATATGAAGTCGATGGCTGTTGCAGGGTAGGTAGAAATACACTGTTTGTGGCAGTAGTTTGTGTAGTTGCCTGTGCATTTGGATGGTAGGTGGATGGCTGTAGTTTAGTAGGCACAGTGGCCGTTATGGCTGTACTATAGGCGCCATAGAGATCATGGTAATTAAATGGATTATGTTGGCCATAAGCAGTATAGCCTGTAAACTTTTTGCCTCTTTGATAAACTGCTTCTTCGTATGAATCATCAGGATGATTAAGGCCGTCCGCATTGCCATAGCCATCACCATAAACTTCCTCGTCAATTGCAATATCTTCCTCAGCAGCTGAATTATCAGCTGCCAGTCTTTCATCGCTTTCAATCCCAACACCAGCACCACCACCACCACCTCCTTCTTCATTAGAGGAATCCGTTTCGGTGTCGTGATTATGTCGGATGTTATACGATGGTCGTTTGGCAAACACATCCGTCTCCCTTAATGATGAGTGGATGTCACCATAGTGCGAGTGTGCTTGCTGCTGCTGTGGTTGTCGCTTGTGTTGTTTAAAGTGATTACTGTCTAGATTTAAGATGGTCGATGGCCATGTAAAGGACGAAGAGGATGAATACGATTCCGCAGCACTGGCTCTGGTTGGCTTTGCATGCTTGTATCTTTTGATATTTCTTTTACGTTTACGTTGAGTTTTTGTAGCAACTGTAGGAGGTGAGCGTGGCTCTTCAGCACTGTCATTACCATTGGCAATAGGCTGGGCCTGGGGTACATATTTTTTTAGATATTGTCGCTGTAATTGTGACCATATGTCATCGACGGATAAGGCCTTTAGCGTGCTGCTATGTGTTGAGCCTGTTGTTGGCTGTCTTGGTGATGATGAATACATCACCATCGCCTCTTTCATATCCTCTTCGTTGTGATAGTCATTCTTAACGTCTTTGTACTTCTGGGCGCGTAGTTTTGTGGCTGAATTCATAATTTCCAGTTTATCGTCATTGTTTTCTTCTTGATGTTGTTGCAATAGTTGTTGCAACAATTGTTCATTTTTAATGGTTTTGTCCAATTGCTGTTGTTGCTGTCCACTCAACACATACTGTGTTTCCAAGCTGCTGCCTTTTAATGCGGCTATTGCTGCAGGTGCCGTGATTTCATTATCCAAGCCCACCCCGTTCTCATTGCGATGATGATGATGATGATGATGCTGCTGCTGCTGCTGCTGCTGTTGTTGGTCGACCATATTAAATCCTTCGGTATTGTGTGGTATTATTTCGGTTTCGTATGTGGCTGTTGGCTGTGGAAATAATGCAAAATTTGTAGCCAAGTATGAAGGAATCATCATTGGTTCTTCGGAATTTGTTTCCAAACCACTGTCACCATGACTCCCACCACCATCACCACCACCACCACCGTAAATTTCGTCTTCCAAAGTCAACGCATCGCCATCACTTTCATGGAAATGTTGCGGGAAATTCTTTGATGATGATGCTGATGTCGGGGTTATGCCTGTTAAATAATTGCTTGTCGGTAGTGTCGGTGATGATGGCGATGGTGGTGGTCCTACTATGCTTTGGCTTTGCGGATTATGATGGTAATGCTTGTGGTGATGATGAGTTAGTGGCAATGCATGTCGTTTTTTATGATGCTGCTGATGGAGATGCATTTGTTGGGCTCGTTTTCTTTGGCCACCACCCGGCATATGCAATTTTATGTGGACGCTAGCGAATACGAAAATTATGAAATGGAAATGAAAGAAAAGAATTGATTTATTAGTGGATGATGGATGCATGAAATTCGTTATTATAACTAGAAGAAGAGTTATTATTGTTTTTCACAACTTAACGGTAATATATTGACCAAGGACTGATAGAATAATGTGGAGGACCCACCAGCAACATCTCGGGGGTCAACGACATCGTTGCTCTACACACTTCAAGCAAACAAGACATGCAGAACAATAACCACTTAAACTTAGAGAATCCACAGCATTTCGGGGAACTGAAAACTGGTTTACGGGTGGGGGTTCCAGAAGTAAAAATTACTGGGAAGAATAAGATTGTTCCAAATGCAGAAAAAACTGTGAGGTTCTTAAGCGTGAAGACTGAATTGAGCAAAGTGATAAGGATCAAGTATCTGGGAAAGTTCAGCATGTGGAAAGGACGACAAAACAAAACCAAAAGTCATTGCCTAGCATTGGGACGCACAATATCTTGATATTTTATGGATGACACTGAACCAGACATTACTCATTACATAAGAGCATATTAGAAAAAAGTACTATGGTCCCTTATCACAGCAGTAGCAAATGTCCAACAAATCATAGTCTCAATAACTAAAGCTTGTAGGGCTAAATCAATTCATATTTCTTCTTCTAACGCAATCGATAATGTTGTATGCCAGTGCTAGTGTTTAAATTTCCCATTGAGCGATGCGGTCGTAAAAGTTCGATGACGAGCTAATGTTGTTCATTCTGTTTTACCGCCTTCAACTAAAATCAGTTTAAACAACCTGTACTTCTCTAAAGCACTGAGACATGAGTGTTTTCCTAATTTTATATGATAACTTACAATGACTAGCCAGAGAAGAGGATATCAACACCCAAGATAGGAAGAGCAATTACAACTGGTTTGGTCAGGAGATTCAGAAAGTTTCAAAACAGTTTCTGCCACATCACCCTGCAAATTATTTCGTCGCGCTTCCTAAAACTAATACGACTTTAGGAATTATTTGGAGAAAACCCGGCAAATTCCCAGATAAGAGGATATCAACACCCAAGATAGGAAGAGCAATTACAACTGGCTTGGTCAGGAGGTTCAGAAAGTTTCAAAACGGTTTCTGCCACATCACCATGCAAATTAGTTCGCCGTGCTTCCTAAAACTAATACGATTTTAGGAATTATTTGAAGAAAATCCTGCAAGTCTTTGAAAGAATTTGGACTTCTAAATTTCAGATTGCATGATCGATTCCTATTCGTTGTTCCTGATGTGAACATTTCGCTTAAGAATGTCATTGCGGTTCAGCAACTGAACAGATGGTTGTAGCTTGGTAACTTCACGGGAAACTTTTTGTGTTATTTTCATCATTTGTCACCTTGAGGGCGATTACGAAGACAATGAATGACAAACTATTTGATACTCCTCATATCCTCTGCTGTTGTCCTGTTGCATTCTCAAGAAGAACGACTTCTATGCACAATGTTCTCTAAATGATAAACTGCTTACAATTGATGTCTGAGGCTTTTACGAACTATTTGGTGCTGCATATTCAGCATATTAGCTCTCGGAGTAGGCTTTCCGGTGGGATATACCAGTATCAGTTCATAGTAAGAATTATTAAAAAAAACCCCCCCTTTCCCAGTGTTTTGTGTTTGGATCCTTGGATTTGAAAGTTTTTCTTTATTCTCTAGGACTTAACGCTCAGAAAATTCCAGTCAAAGACAGCAATGGGATTTTTTTTAGTGTGTTAATTTTCTTAATTGCAATCATAATTTGATTGGATTTTTCTTCTTCTTTTGTAATAGTTTTTGATTTTATTTTTAGTTTTTATTTTTATTTTTTTTTATTTTTTATTTGTAACACTCACTGTTCATCATCCTCCCCGGCTTCAATCACATAAAATAATCCACAATAGAGCCATAAATAGATGATGATACATTTTAGCATTTTATTGGATGCTTACGGCAAGTCACGTTAACGGCACGTTACGTTACGTTACGACACGACACACATCAACGCATATGCTAACACTATATACACAGTGTATCTATGAAAGGATATAAAAAAAAAACAAAATCCTTAGAAATTTTTGTTTCTTTTTTTTGTTGTTTTTAGTTGATCAAAAGGATTCTCGTTTTCTCTTGACAAAATTCTTCTTCTTCTTCTTTGTTTTCTTATCACATATATACACACTAAGAAAGTATCCTTTTTCTGTTTTGTTTTCTTTACTTTTGTTTCTTATTTCTTATTATTGTCCTTTTTCGTTTCCTTTGCGTTGACGTTGACGTTGTCGTTGCTGTTGTCTTTGTCTTTGTCTTTGTTGTCGTGTTACACGTTTGGCAAATTTAAAGTGATTAATACGCATTCGAATGACAACATCAGCTTTTATTAAATTTTTGTTTTTTTGTTTTTTTGTTTTTTCTTTTTTATTTTTGCATATTTTTGTTGTTCACATACGAATAAAAAGTTTTCTTTTCTGTATTTTTTATTTACTCCTCTCCATCATCATCATCATCATCATCATCATCATCATCTTCGTCATCATCAGTATTGCCATCATGGCATCGTCACTATGGCACATTATTTTGCATAGTTTTCGTTCCTTCATCTATAATATTAGACGTGAGGAGTGTGTCTTCTTGGACATTAACATCATCAGCCAGCCAGCTTCATAAATGTAAAATAAGATGCTGAGACTTAAAGTCAAATGAAAATGGAAATGGAAGTGGAAATGAAAAGAGGAAAATTTAAGTTGATTGTACTGTTTCATCGAACTTGTGCATATGTGTTCGGTTGATGATTGCCTACCCATCCATCCCATCCATTCCATTCCATTTTCATCCATTTTCCTCACATACTACACTGAGATCAAATTTCGTTCATTGCTCAGTGAACAGTATCGACTTTATTGTGTGAATGTTGTGAATGAAGCCTTGTTTTATTTTTTTTTTTGCTTTTCTTTTTTCCTTTCCTTTCTTCGTTTCCATTCAAATTTTAAAATTCTTCCTTCATTTACTAAAAGTGAACATTTTTCTCCTTGGCTACATATAAGTACACTGTGAAAAAAATTTTTTTAGAAGTAATTTCACTTGGATGCTTGAGTACGGCTTAAGTACGAGCAGAAGAGAGGGAAAAAGTTTCGTTTTATGATTTTCTTTGTAAACAATTTAAGGGACCAGGAAGCCCGTCAACTAGCTAGGCATGATGACATCAACAACTAACATCATAGGAATTTCAGACAGCAAGAAAATTTTCCCTCCATTATACTCAATGTATGCTCAAAGAGAGAATTGTTTCTATGTGATATTAGATGGCAACCCTGCCAATCTAGAACCTGTTGCAATAGAACGGCCACCTGATCATATAAAACAAGACTCTTATTAGTGAAACTGAATGTGTTTCTTACAGCAAAAAATTTAGGATAGTGGAACACAGTTCTCCTATAGTACGCAGTGTTCTGAAAACCACGGCTTATGTTTTCTACTACAATTCGGACCTTAAGTCAATTTTTTAGACAAACATCAGCTTAATATTGTTCTAAGGATCGCGATATTGCATACAATTTGCCTAATTTAAATGATAACTCAAGCGTTTTGCTCTCTTTAGGACTCAGAAACAAAATAGTACTACAGTGAGATAGGAAAATTGAAAAATATTTTCCATTTTTATGTTAAAAAACCAATTCTAATTAGGTCTTATATTGTAGGGGGACCTCGGTACCTTTCAGAAACGGGTTTTGCGAGGAGGTTGTGGAGGATCACATTAGTGATAGCTCAGAGAAAAGAAACCTGGATATGCATTGTGATAACTGATTAGTCTAGTCATGCTTTTCGAAACAATAGAATCCATAAGCCAAAAGAAAGTTGATCGGCTAGAGCTGTACGGTTTTATATGCGGGAAACTCCAAGTCCCATGTTGGTTTTAGACTCTGAGTTTCCGCAATTTGAACGCTTCTTTATAATTTTGACTTTTTTTTATGATTTTAAGTTACAGCATATGAAGCTTTACCGTTTTCCTCTGCTCGATACCTACTTAACCAGTCAAAAATTCAATCACTGTCCCACAAATGGCTTCTCGTACTATACATAGCTGATTCACGAATTGATTTGTCTCGTGGAAGTCTGGTTCGCATGTTAGTTACAAACCATTCTAAACAAATCCAGAGCTAGAACATGAAACTCAATAAAAATTTCCAATGTTGGAATAACGGTTTTTTTTTTTGAGACATTTTGTATTGTGATTGCCTTGCTTTAAGCCTTTTAATAAATTCATAAATAATTCGGAAATTTTTTTTTTATATTTCTGCTTGTGATTTTCATTTCTTTCATTGTATTTTGTTGATTAATTTTTCAATTTCTTTTTATGTTTCTATTGCTGCTGCTGCTTTTTCTTCTTCTTTTTCAATAAAATTACAATATTGTTCGTATCATTTCTCTTTCATCGAATATCAATCAAGACACGAATGGATTTTGTTACTCTTATTAGAAGACAACTTCATTACAAAACAAAATTATGGAAATTCAATCAAAAATTGAAAACACAATCTGTATTGCATTACGACTCGACGACACCCTACTAGGAAATTTAGACAGCAGTTGATATAACAGGTCCAGTTCTAAATTACATTATCCACCATTACAACTCTTTGGTCGGAACTCTACCGTTGAGCTTCTCGCACCATCTACTTACGTTGATTTCACCCATGAAGTGTGGAACCTACATAGTTTATCATCAAGCCAGAACTTAGATTTGAAAAGTTTTAACATGGCAATTATTTTATCTCCAGACTTTATGCCAGAATTTGAACTCACGAGGCTTGTCTGGTCATTGGACTGCAGTCTCATTTATTTTCTTGTAATATATTTACGTTAATCTAACTTAAGAACCCTAACTTGGTCGCGCTACATCTATCAATGATAGCTTTGTCAAGCTTGTAATCCAAAATAACTGCGTCTGCCTAAGCTAACCATTCCTGGAATGAGACGGGGCCCATTTTTGTTGAGTAAACGCAATTCCGTCCTAGGAAATTTATTGGATAGTGATGGGGAGCTTTGACAATCGAGTCATACTCTTTTTTTTCTTTTCTTCTTAAGATGTAACGCTACCTGAACCTTATTACATTCGATGCCGGTGTTTTCTTTATTGGTCGTTACTGTTGCTCGGAGAAGGCGTTGACGCCTTATCTATTATAATATCCTAAAATCTCAATAAAAATGTTTGCAACTTATCAGATTCGGACTGGATTTGCTTGGACTTGTAGTCACGTACTTTAACAACCGCCTCATTCGACCATCTGTGTGCAAGCTATGGCTGGACTAGAGTGACTCTGGTAGTATTGGAGGTTTTTCTGATTGAACTTAGAAAAGAACTCAGAGTGTCGCAGCACTTACAGTATTAGAAATTTAATGCAATTCATTGCCGTAGTCGAGCCTAGAGCAGAAAATAGTACCTACTGGAATCACCACAAGCCACTGCTTTTACGTGCTTACGAATTATTTTACCAGGCGCAGGGTTATGTTGTTGCAGAATTTTTTTATTCCATTGACTCTCGATATCTTGCTGGCTCAGAGATCAGGACAGGATCCATTTGACTTGATTTTAAAGTGGATCCATGACAATTATGATTTTATCGAAAGGGTCCGTGTGTAGTCAAGAGCTTCCATTTTTTGTTAACCATTTTGCGCAGACGCATCTATACCACACTTTGCAACTTGTCAGGACATCACGCATGGCCGTACATCTTTGTGATCGTTTGCGAAAACGCAAGTGAACAAATAAATTACTGTCGTATTTACACCACATCAGTCACTGTGATGCACGGCCTCTTAGTGTGAAGCAAGACACTCTACACTTTAAACTTTACTGGATATGTTGAATTAGAATTGTTTTTAAATATCTTGGAAATATGGACAATGTCTAGGTTCCTATGGTAAGACCGACTAACCAGGAATGTATCCAATGGTCTGCCCTTATTTCTTCTCATTATGACCCTTTGTAAGGGTAAGAAAACATAAGTTCTGATTAAGGCATCTTTACAATAGCCTTGACAAGAGCTACTCTGTAGTGAACATTGATGCGTCAATCTGGCTGAACTTGTAGTAGGGCTTGTGTGGTGCAGCTGGTCATTGAATCAATCTGTTTTAACGCTTCCATTTTTATTTCCATAAAACTAAACATAACATCCGCCAGCAAAGTTTTCCTTACTGTTTTTCAGTTTTTTTTTTTCTGTTTTCATCTTTAAATGAGACATTGACTCGTGCTGTTGTAGGTTGTAGTGTTGAATGAGATTTTTTTATTTCGATAGAGACCCGCAAAGACCTTGGTAATCCGATAGGCCTATTTGTGGTTTATTGTAATACGCAAAACAGCACCAACAACGACAATATGGCGATATTCATTATGAGTGAAAATGATTTAAAAATAGAAATAAAAATTGAAACTGAAATTGAAATTAAAAGTGAAATACGAGTAGGAAAGCAGAAAGTGACAAATGAAACAATAACAATAAAAACAACAACAAAACCAAAGTGAACAAAGTCGATATAAAAACATGAACGCGTAATGGTATTGAGGCAGTAACAATAGTTTCTGCAGCTTAAATACAATGAGGCTTTACAGGGTTTTGGATACATTTTCCCTGCCATAAGATTGTCTGTCTGATTAGAGTTATCAGGCCTTTGATCCATACTCTGGTAGCCATTATCAATGCTAACGAATAAAAAAATTAAAGAAAGTGAGTGAGTAAGTGAGAGCTGCTAAATGAGTACTTTAGAAAATTTTTTTTGTAGCACAGTGTAATTGAATTTTGTAACGCCTGAGGTGCAAACACTGTGTGGTAATTTCTTGAAACTACTTTAGGTGACAGCGAGAACTTTAGGTATTCAAAAATTGTTTTTTTTTTTTTTTGGTTTCACCATTAATCACTTGCCTACTTACAGGCGCTTAAGAAAAATTAAAGTTTTTAAAAAGTAAAGGCAACTTGAATCGCATGTCAAGTTCCATTAAACGAAAAAGTTAAAAAAAAAAGAAATAACACAAGCGATGGTAAATGAAGAAGCGGCGTCAAAGGCGGATGTTGTGCCTTTTAAACGTTCATCGTCATACACTTTATCTCTTCAGTTGGTAACCAAAAAGAGGAGAAGGTGGAGAAGGAGGAACAAAATTTCAGCATTTTCTTTTTAATACTTCCTAGTTTGCTGTATGATTTCAAAACTCTTTCTATTCTTTTTGAGAAAATCTTTCTGTAATCATTGCTTCACACAGAAACATATTTTTCCCCTACCAAATACAAGAAACTGAAAAGCATCTTCCTTTTAAAATCTCTATCTTTCCATGGCCATATTAAGCATTTAAGTGAAACGAAGCCCACGTGAGGGAGCCGTCAAGCCATTTTAAGCGGCTTTTCGCCATTGCAACCATTTGAAACATGTGTGGTGTTGTCTCACACATATGTTCACATATGCCTTCATATCGATTTCATATGAGCATGGTGGCCAGGATTATTACAATTTTACCTTTACAGAATTTTTTTTATCATTGTATTGTGTTGCTTGGTCTGACAATGTTACAAGCTCTCCTTAAAGACATTCTATACTGGTTTCATAAATACTTTTTCACTTTTTTTTGTTCCTTCTTCTATGTTGTGTGGTTACACATTTACATCAGGAAACGGAAGTCTGTTCCTGTGACAAGGGTAAAAATGTTTACGGTTTATACGTTGCTTGATGAAGGAAATATTCTTCCAACCCCTTTGCTCCTGGGTATTGCCGTTTAATCGCAAATGTTTTTGAAGAAAAAAGAACGAAAAGATTTTATGGTTTTTCGGCGGCACATTTTTCTCTCTTGGCAAGGATTTAATTTTATTAATCCGCTATTGGTGGTGACATTTCATTGAAGACTGAAGATTTTTTGATTTCTCGTAAAATTACATTTGCGCGGAGAGTGCTTTGTAAGTTTTCTTATGGAAAAGATTTTAATTTAAATAACTATGATGGCACTGCACGGCACAACACATTGAAATAATAAAGAGGTTTTAAACCTATTCTGACGTCATTTGTCCTGTGTTATTTTTTTATGATAACCATTTTCAAGCTAAGCAAATACATCTTTCGTAACTTATTGCACAATTTTATGTTGAGGGCTTTGGACGTTTTGCTTTACAAGCAACTTTACTTGGAGCTTGTATTATTAATTCGGGATACATTTGAAGTATTGTTTTAGTTATCGTTTCTTTAATCCGTTTTCTTATTTCTTACGTTTAATAAAAATTTCTTGTACTTGGCCTAGGTTGGACCTGGTAGTCAAAATTTAGCATAAAACTCGGAAGTTATCTGAGTCAATCAGCTTTCCTTAGACACCCAATTGGCTTTCCGAAGCATCGATCAATATATTCAAACTATCTCTGAACATATCACCAATCATTTTGTTCCCTATAATTATAACGATAGTTGGAGAACCAATACCCCCTACCTCTGCTTTAGGTTTGAGAATTTAATTTCTTATTTGCTTACTTAATTGGTCGTTACAATACAATTCTTTAATTAGGATTACTATCTAGCTTTCACGCCACTTATGCTGTGTGTGTTAATTTTATCTATGAGTGACGGGGGACGTACAGTTTAAAGTCGACTACGAACGACAGATTTGTGAGAAACTTTTACTGTCAGAGTTTATGCCAGAAATCTGCTGAAGAGAAGTAGCCGAAAAAGTATTCTTTTCATATTTCGTTTTGTTTTGTTGAGAGATGTCTGAGCTGGGGTTTGAAACACGGTCTCATGTCTAATAAGTCTGTATACTACCAACTCTAGACTACGGCGATTTCAATAATTTTGTATTAACCGCCAAAACTTGGTCTAACAGAGACATTATTTGCGGCATTATGATTATTGCAGTGATGCACAGATGACCTGATCACATCTGCAACAGATGCAATAGTTTCTTTATATTTTTTTTTTTTTTGAAATACTTTGCCTTAAAAGATCGATTTTTACGATCATAGTCACAATGCAATGCTGCAAAAATCTTAAGCAATTTGTCATCAGGATCCATCAGTAAACAGCAATACCACTATCATGCAATCAAAAAAACTTGTTATCCAATACGGTCTTACACCAAAATTACGTTTTTTCCCCACTCCCTTAAATTTTGTTGGTTTTTGTGGAGGAAAAGCTAAAATTTCAATTCGAAGTTGTGGGAAAATTTTAAATTTTCCAATGCTTTTGCAAGTACTCCCCGTCATTTAAGAAACTGATGCGCAACAGCAGTGTTGTTAACTTTTGTGGCTGCTTGCTTATTGTTGTTGTTTATGAAATACAAACTCTTCCCATTTATTTTCTGTGTTTTTTTTTGTTTTTTCTTTAATTTTAATTGTTTATGAAATAAAAACAAACAAAAACATAACGAAACAAAAAACAATTGAAGTTTAGAATTATAACATTAGCCAACAACAATAGCAACAACGAAAACAAAGACTCAAAACACAATTAAAACAATTAAATTTTTATTATTGTTTTCAAAAGAAAATTACAGGCAATGCTGCTGTTGCTGTTGCTGCTGCTGTTGTTGCTGCTTATGCTTATGCTACATGTGGTACAATAAACAAAAAAAGAAAAAAAAAATAACAACATGATAATGATTATAATGGTCTATTACCAACAACAACAATAATAGCAACAGGAATAATGATAATCTGGCAACGCATGACACAACATGGATGGATGGATGGATAGATGGACGGATAGATGGATAGACGGTTGGTTGGCTGGTTGGTTAGATGGATGGCAATTATAACAAACCAAACCAAACCAAACCAAACCACTCAGCCACTTGTTTTGTTCTAACAAAATTATGAATGAAAGCGGGCATAAATGAATGTATGAATGAATGAATGAATGAATGAAACACTAAATGAATGAGTGAGTGACTGATAGAAAATGTATGAAAAAAAAAAAAAACGAAGAAAGAAAAAATGAAAATCCATTATGCTATGCGTGCTACACATAAAATGTGTTTAGTAAAGCAGAGGCAGAACAACACACCACAGAAAAATAATCCACCACCACAATGAAAAACATTTAAAAATGGGGATATAAACAGAAAACAGAAACAAAAAATAAAAGGAACCTAATCACAGGTACAATGACCGCCCAGTTGTTTGTTGATAACAACAACAACAACAACAACGAAATGAAGCTTAATTCAGACACAAAACAATAGGAATTACATACACAGTCCGAAACGGTTTCTTTTTAAAGGCCTTTGTCAACATTTCACATATCCATCCCCTTACCCCGATATACACTGATGAGGAAACAATTTCGATTGGAAAAAAATTACTTCTCCGAAAACAAATTTTGATTCCAAAAGAAAAATTCACCACTCGGCATGTGTAGAATGATGGTAACGAAAGAAAGATTTCTTTTTTTTTTATCATTTCGTTGGAGCATTAATATTACGGCCTAGCTTCTCACACCTCTGATATTGTGTATGTTAATTTTATCCATATGTGACGGAGGTCCTACAGTTTAAAGTCACTTCCGAGACACTTTTTCATTGCAATTTTATTTTATTTGTCACAGTTTTTTGCCAGAAATCTGCTGAGATATTGTCGCAGAAGAAATATTTGATTATAATACGTTTTATTCGAAATGTCTGAGCTGGGGTTTGAACCACACGCTTTCCTCTCATAGGCTAACACACTACTTTCAAGACTAAAGCGACTGCAAGGTATCAATCCACTAAATTTGTTAGAGGAGTAGGTAGGACTTGTCCCCTAGAAGCGATCAATGTTAAATATACGAGTTAATAAGGGCAAAACACATGGTTTTTACAAAGAGGTCACTATTTACTGGTGTAACTATACGGGAAGATACCTATCCACTCTGCCGTGTCAGATCATTAATCGCATGAGCATCCTTTGAGTGTTTATTTTAGGATAGATTTCTAGTATCAGTTTAGTATCGCTAGTATTATCTGCTTTCGTGGATGAAGAGATATTCTGGAATTGGTTTCTGTGCGCTAATTACCGTGGCTTATCGTTTTCAATTTAAACCGCTTCAGGAGGCTATTGTGTGGGTTTGCATATCCTCCTCCTGGTTGCTATAGCCTTGATATCTCTTTTCCGTTATTTACACCAACTACTTAGACATCGAAGTCTTACCTACTTACTTAATTGGCCATAACAACCCGATTAACGGATTCCGGCCTGCCGCAACACATACTTCCAGGCGCCTCTGCTTCTTGCGCTCCTACGCTCGTTGGTCACACCAATCGATGATAGGGCTTCCTCGATTTGGTCCTTCCAACGGATACAAGGTCGTCCTCTTCGCCGAATTCCGCAGATCCCGGCATCAAATACCCGTCTCGCCGGAGTATCCTGCACCATTCGAACGACATGGCCGAGCCAGCGCAGCCGCTGGATATTAATACGCTGCACAACGTCTATGTTGTTGAGGAACTCATACAGATCACTGTTGTATCGGATGCGGAAATCTTCGCCAACTCGCACTGGACCGAAGATCTTACGTAGGACTTTTCTCTCGAATACTCTCAAGGCTGCTGCATCGATGCTTAATAAGGTCCATGCCTCTGCGCCATAAATAAGCACGGGTAGGATGAGCGTCTTGTAGAGTATTAGTTTCGTCGCACGAGAGAGGTCTCTGTTACTCAATCGCCTATTGAGACCATGGTAGCACCATAGTTGGCAAAAGTGATGCTGCGCTTGATCTCCAGACTGACATCATTTTTGGTGGTAACGGCAGAGCCAAGAAGACATCAAAGTCAAGGGAGCTTATTTGCTTAAGAACTCTAAGCAGCATTTTCTACTCACAAGTCAGACAAATCTCTTAAGCCTTGAGTAGAGAACTCTTATGCCAATGTTCTAAAAGCTTGAGAATAATTACTTGCCACTAAGAAAGACTAAATAAATGCAAATTAAGTGCTTGAATCAGCTGCCTTATCTCTTGTATAAAATTTATGTGCGATAAAGGAAGCTTCCACAAAATTTAAAAAATGTTTGCTGTTTTGCACAAATAAGGCCCTTGATTTGAACTGCAGTTCCCACAGTTTATCAGTGCCATTAAATAACTGTGATCATAAGTAGCTGCTGCCTGCTTAATATGAGGAAATTGTGAATAAAACTTTGATGATTTTTTTTTTGTTTGTTTCCGCACCCAACATTTGATGTGAAAGAGAGAAGAAGACGCAAAAAGACAAGAAACCAAATGAGAGAGAAAAAGAAAATGAAAACCCAAGCAAATTATTGTTTTAAAACAATTAATTTCTTGGATTTCTGTTCTAAAAAAGAAGAAGAAGAAGAAAACCAACCGCTTCACCATTACACGTAACTGAAGTTAAAGTGGAAGGCAACGCCTATAAAAAAAATACGTTTGTTTCCTATTCTTTTGTTAACATTATTTCTTCTTCTTTTTTTATCGTCTTCAGAAAAATATCTTCTTTAGTTTTGCCTTGTTTTAGAAAAAACAAGCAAAATTTGTTTTGAATTTCCTTGGAAATCGTATGAAACTCTTTGCGTGCCGAGATATTAAAACGCATGAGTAACTGAATTTGACACTTGCGCAATAGTTTTTCTTCTTCTTATTGTTGTTGTTGTTTCTTGTTGTATTTAATGTTGTTTTTCCATGTGTTTCTCGGTTTGTTTCTTAATTACTTGTTGTGTGTGTAGTTTGTTTTTGTTGCTTTAATAAGCAAAATAATCAGAAAATAAAAATAATTTACAGTATGCCACATGATTAGTGGTACAAAATGTAAGATGAACTCATGCGGTTTAAGCCTTTTTATTCTAAAAGCAATCACCGAACACTTTCCCGTCCGTGCCACTAACCGTGGACTTTCAACTCTTTGGTATGCTATGCTATGCTGGTATGCCATAGAAACCGTACAAAATGATAATGGTTCCCCTATATATAGGGATGTAATATCGTCTATAATGTAACGTAATGCTTCTTAAGTGGCCTGATATTTTCTGAAAATCTCTTTATTTATGTGGACAACCAGATGGCAATGCATTAACATGAAAGCCAAGTATTTTCGCAGGGAAATTTGGGATCATTCAAAGGTAACGTTTATTTGAGTTCCGGGTCGTAGGGATATCGTTAGAAAAATTGTGTTTACTTCAGTCCATTGCACTGTAACGATTCTCATAGGCCATTACCATATAAGTAGGCACGTCAAAAGTCAGGGCATTCTGGCAAATAACTTCTTCATGAGTTGTGGGTTTAAGTAGTAAAAGAAGACTGTCTTTCACCTCATGTGTTAATGCCCCGTTATGGTTATAAAATCATGGAAGAATTTCGGCCTCTCACTTTCTGTTATCCTTGATCGAGCTGTCAAATATAAAGAATGTAAAACAGAAACATTGGATTGGTTTTCTCTGGAGAATGTTTTTGATTCCCGGCTTGAATATTAGTTGTGCTATCACAATGCGCTTAAATGTTGGTCTAAGTGGGATCTCTTCCTTCAAGGGGGGTCCACCCCGAACTTATCTATCCTGATCTATTTTGCATGACTTCAAAAATGTTGTTAATTCTGTAAAACATAAGCTCTTGAAGTCGCCGTAGTCTAGTAAGTAGTGTGATAGTTTATAACACGAGAGCCCATGGTTCAAGCCCCAGAAGTACTGCGAGATATCTGTAAGAACACATGGAATATTAGTGTGATAGCAGTGTTCAGTAAACAATTTCGTTTTAACGACTTTCATTTAAAGCAACTCTTCTCTGGAAAAGTGTTCTTGGGTCTAATTGAGTGAATGAGTTAGGCTCAACGGAACAAATCAGTATTTAAACCATTAGACGCTAGGCTAAGAAGAGTTCTAGTCGTTCGGCAGACTTAGTTGTCAATCAGTCGGTTTCATCAACCCAATATAATAGAAGTTATAGGTAACAACTTGAGCATTTTGAAGCAGCCTTTAACTCCTCTCCATTGTTCATACTTCCGTTATTCATCAGTTTGGAATTTGTTGCACTTATCATCGATCATTCTGTGATTATTTGTTGTTCACATCTTTCTGCGTTTATTTTGTAAATTTCCTTCAGCAACAATGATTACAAAGAACATATAACAACAACAACCAAAGAAAAAAAGAGCAGCTAACAACTGCCAACCAATTGACTACCACTTTACTTACAGACAGACAGACAAACAGACAGACGTAGACTTCTTCTATGGCTGGTGATTATTTGCTGCTTATGAATCCGATCTGCTGCTATGTGTACTTCATGTCATTGACTGTAAGAAGAGAAAGAGGGAGACGTTAAAAAAAAAAATACGTCACGCTTTGGGTTATTGGCTGAACTTGACTTCTAAAATTATAAGAAAAAAAAAAAACATACTCTACGCTTGGTAATGCTGTTGCTGTAGCAGAGTAGACATATTCCTCTAAGTCTGGTAGACTGAAAGCAAAGTAGAGGCGCGGAAAACAAACACAAACATGCAGAAACGATAGGCAGATGAAGACGGAACCACAAAAACAAACAACTGCCGAGTAACCTGTGCGAATGTGTTGTTGCGAATTGTGAAAAAAAAACGATTTGAAAAACAAAATTCATAGTAAAAGACGTGGAAACGAAAAACCAGATGAAAAATGAGATTTTTTTTCGTAGTTTTTTAACCCTTCAAAGGCCTATTGAAAATGTGCAAGTCGGAAATGGAATGTTAAATGTTGAGAACTCAAAATAGATGCAGGGGATGAATTGATTGTTACAGCACAGTTGAAAAATGTTTCCTATTTTCAATGGACTTGATATTGGGATATTATTGTGTAGTCACACAAGAGTAACTTATGATCGGTGGGGAATGGAGATCCATGATGACTTGAGTGTTTTTTGTCTTGCACTTTACTGACGTGCGCTTTGTTGGCACTGGGAAAACTAGTCTAGTTGGCTAGTGTGTTGACTTGTTAGACGAGAGTTCGTTGTTCAACTCCATTATCAACAAAAACGATGTCAGTTTTGGATATCGAACGTCGGTTCACTCTTGCGAACAGGTGCTATTGTGGTCTGAATGGGCAAATCAGTAGCAGAGACCTCTTTCGAAAATAATGCTCTACAAGTCGCTCATATTCCCCGCGTTTTTTTTTATGGCTTATAAGCATGAACGCTTTTATGCACCAATGCAATAGCCTTAAGCGTATTCAAGAGAAAAGTCGTCCTATGCAAGATCTTTAGTCGAGTGCGAGTTAGCTATGTTTTGCGCATCCGATTTAATAACGAAATGTGTGAGTTTCTTAAAGGTATGGATGTTGTGAAACGCATCAATCTCCAGCGGCTGCAGTGGCTCGAGCACGTCATTCGGATGAAGGAGAATATTCCGGCGAGACGTATCATATGTGAGAATCACGGAAATACGGTGTAAAGGACACTTTGTATGCGTTGGAAGGCCCAAATCATATCGATTGGTGTGACCAACTGGCGAAGGCACGTAAGAAGCAGAGCCGCCAGTGAGAATGTATTAAGGCAGGCCGAAATCCAAAAACCGGGTTATTAATGGCCAATTAAGTAGACATATAAGTAGGCTGCTTCAACTGCAATCGTTTTTCTGAAAAGCGATAATGTTGGAAGATTTTCACAAAAACGAATTCAATTGCATCTTGACCTTTGGCCTTTATGATTTGACCTGTAAAATGATTTGCGAAAAAAATTGTGTACAACATTGGAGAGCTTAGCTTTTATTTTAAAATTTTAGATTCTCTAGGACCCTTGATATTTCATAAAACTTAATAATTTTTCTCTTTCTCTCTTTCAGGTATGCTTGCTCTCTCACATTTTCTAAATTCTAAGATTACATTTCCAATTGTAAGTATTCTTTCTTTTTAAATAGTTTGGTTGTTTCTACAACAGACAATTAACTTCGCGAGACCCTTAGTGTCTGCTTGAGGGTTAAAAGATCTCTACTTAGGAGCAGCTACAAAAGAAGCAACACTGAAACTATTCACAATGTTAAGGTCAGGGTAAATTTGCTGAAAGAAAAAAGAAAAAGAAAAATGATAAAACGATCTGCTAATGTCGAGGAGACGCGGGACGGGACGGGACTCATTTTATTAAAAAATATTACACAATTTTTCATCATTGATGATAATTAAGATCAACAACAACAACAACAACATCAAATATTTGTCAAAAACAAACAGGTCTTTTCTCTTTCGCTCTCCTTCTCTCTCATCTTCTTAAGCCCATGTCATTGAATTTCTCGTTCATAAATCGAAACTCCAGCGTGATCATTTCACGCTGTTTTTTTTAACATTGTAGTGTGGTGTTCTCGTTCATTGTTTTTAACGTTATTATGATGTCATAATGATCATCATCATTATTGTGTTAATGAACTTTAATTAACATTAGTAAAACTGGGATTATTTTTTGCTTTTTCTATACAAAATATTTGTGCGTGTATGTATGTGTGTTTAGTGCGTTTTTTTCTATTTTTGTTTTTCTAAAGAATTTTAACAAAAATTTTCAAAGAATTTCCTGAGAAATTCTTTCTCCGTACAACCAACATTAACAGAAAAAAAGGCTAAAAGAGGGTAAAGCCCAGTGGCATAACAGAGGCACAGGCGTAAATAATAATCATTAGTAAACAACCTGATCTATTGCGATGTAAAACAAGATTACAGGCATTATAGCTATGCGTTTAGTCGGTTACACTGTAATTTTTTTTTTATAGAATTTGTTGTTTTTGTAATAATTTTAAATTATTCTTTATGTGTTGGAATGAAAGTATAATGAATTTCTAAAAAAATTCAAAATTCTTTATGAATTGAGTCGTGTTTCTAATATCGTTTTATTCCTTACGCTCCTAGCTGTGGAGAGATAAGCCTTTTGGATTCGCTAATTCAGATAAAATATGCTTTGATGTTGTGTAGTAAGTAAGTGGAGATGGTAGACTGATGTCACAATAAAGTCTGATGGCTATTGGCTGGATTTTGTCAGTTCTTACGAAATTTTTAAGACCGAACCTAGAAACTGGGCACTAAAGCCCTTTATTAAAGTGAGACTTGTGTTAGCAAGTAGTGGGTACACGAGCTTGGTAATAATAACTTATGGAGAGCTTCTCAAACACGCGTTTCAGCACAACACTTACCATTATGTCAGTGTTAATTACTGCAAATTTATCTACGACTTCTTTAAAGATGCTTCGAGTGGTGTCTTGATTCAAGTGGCCGTTCATTAAAGCCGTCAAGTACTATTGAATGACTTCGTATTCATCCCTTAGCGGCAGCGCACTTGTACCCCACTTTACAACCTTTTACGCCATCGATCGCAAAAATGTGTGAAGTGATGAAATAAGTCGTACCGCTGTGATGTACCTAGTGCCCATCCTATATACACGACAGCCATTGCGAAAGATTTAGAAGGTACCACATCTGTAGTAGCCACAAGCCATTGCTCGTTTCTTATGTCCTCAGATTAAGATATTTGAGGATACTCTTCAGATCGCTGGACAGAATCTGCATCAAATAGTTATTAAGGACACCATGATGATTGACACTGTTTTCCCATTTTGGTTACCGTTTTTTGCAGAGTTCTTCTTTCAAATGCCAGTTTTTTTTTTGTCTTATGGTTCCGTCATCAATTCGTTTAACACTGTCGTTTCTGTCAGTATCGTATCTGTGGAAATAGCAGTAGCACTTTGTTGTTTCTTGGCAGTGTTGTTCAGAATACCTTTCCATTATTGTTCGTACTTACTTACGTACTTATTTAACTAGACGTTACAAACATTCTCATCCCTAGCTTCTCATGTTGTGTGTGTTAGTTTTATACTTGAGCGGTAGGACCCAACATTTAAAGTCAATTTCGAACGACAGACTTTTGAGAAACTTTTCATGGCCATATTTTATTTATTCACAGAGTTTATACCAGAAAGCTGCTGAGAGGAAGTTGATAAAAGAAATATTTTTTTCTCATATTTCGTTTTGTTTTTTTGGAGATGTCTGGATCTGAAGTTTTGAACCCTAGACTCTCGTCTAATAAGCCAACACATTACCTACTGCTAGACTACGGCGACTTCACCTCCATACACAACATGTCAAAACAGATTTTTCAGGAATTCCTCATGCAAGTACGTGTAACGCATCACAGGTATTATGTCGGTCGGTAACACAGAATCCTGGCTGAGAAATAACTCATGAATATTTGAATCAGGTCGCCAGGTATAAGTATCGGTGTAATAGCTCTATTTTATGTAGCGAATTCTCTACATAAGTTGTTGAGTAGAGAAGACCTGGTTTGAATCCGACTGGATTTTAAGAAAATCATGGCTTCACCCCCCTCCAATACAATCCATCCAAGAAGCGCCCTCACTACTTGGAAATTTAAAAAAGGATAACATCAGGGGAAGATCATTTAGTGGCGCCACATAATGGTAAAACAGTTAGAATCAACAATCAGTAAGATTTCCCACCACAACACTAAATATTCGGAGAGCGTTGTTTCTAGGCAACGATACGTTATACTAGGACGTGCTGTAGCAGACCAATCATCTACTTAGCTGGAACAACAAAAATAGATTAAAGAAGCGGAAACAATATAGAAAAACTTTATGGAAGCCATAAGCCACAAGGGGCATACTGGAAAATAGGTGGATGTTTCCCGTGCATTAGAAAACGAAGCAAAACAGCTTTAAAGATTCACTTCTGTTTTAAATGTCTTATTGCAGAGTTGTTGTCTTTTCAGCAAAGTTTTAAATCGTTTCTAATTATCCAGAAGAAAGGTCAGACAGACTTGTGTTGGCTTTGTTTTTTAGTTTTTGTTTCCTTAACTAGTAATTTTCGTCAATTATTTTAATGGGCTCTGACACAGCCTACAAAGTGTAGTAATTACCCAAAAATTAATGCTCAAAAAAGACGAAAAAAAAAAAATTTTTTTTTTTATTTTATTTATTTTTATTTTTTTTATAAATAAAAATGAAATGAAAATTAAAAAACAAAATAAACAAATTTGAACACAACAATTTGCGTTCAAACAAATAAAATTCAATTGACTGTGAACATTAAAAATCAACCGACTGAGCGACCGACCGGCCTTCAATTATATTTTTCATACCAAAAGTATACAAAACTCTTTTTTTCTTTTTTTGATGGCTACATTTGACTGATATGATGATTGACAGTATCATTTGATGTATGAATTTTAATAAAGGCCTTTAATAAAGTGAGGATCTCTCTTTTTTTTGTGGAAGAGGAAAACTGAATTTTGATTTTCTTTTAAATATGAACGCAGTTATTAATTATTGTGTAACTTTAAAAGCGGGTGTAATTCCTAGTACATCAGTTCATTAATAATTGATTCATTTTATATTTTTTTTTTATTTATTAATTTATTTATTGTTTTATAAAATTAACAACAAAAGAAAATAAAAATATTTTTTTTTTATTCTCATGCCTCACGCACATTTTGCCTATGAAAACCATTGACTGCCTAATAGGAAATATTAAGTGAACCATCATGCTTTTTAACACCTCGCATTCGTGCGAAAACGTAAAGACCATCAAAAGAAAATAAAATGTAAAGAAAACGCAAAAAGAGAAAAAAAAGAATACAATTTAATAATAAAAAAAAGTCTACAAAAAGAATCTTTAATAGCTTGAATAGAGAATAAAAGAAAAAAAAGAAGAAAAAATAATCTTATAATGGCATTAATTTTAATGGCGATTTGAATTGAAAAGTTCAATAAACTTGAGCCTAAAAATATTAGAACTGACAAGGGCGCATATATATGTGCGCGGAATCTAAACATAGCCATACCCTTCCTATTACCTAACAATGAAATATGAAAACCTTCGGAAAATTAAACACAAATTATGAATTTTTTTTGCAAAAAATTTTGTTTTTTTTTCTCTTTTCAAGGTTTTTAATAATAATTTAATAATTTGAGACTAATTGCTGCTTAATAACCGTCTTTGGCGTTAACATTGTCTCATATGCTGTTGAAACAGTGTATCTCACACAATACTTTTATTATTTACAAAATCCAACACAAAGATAACACAGTTCTTAAATGATATTGCAGTTTACCTTACTTTAGTCTAGAAAAGTTGATTGATTTCACACACTCTATTCATGTACAATGTAGGCCAATCATCTTCATTGTCTATGATCCGTGCACAATTGAAAGTTACATCATCGTTATCTGGTAAATTGTTCAGTTGAAGCCTTTGCAGTTATTCTCTCAAACTGAGTTAAATTTCTTGGCTCTCGAGAAATATTCGATAACAAGTTCGATCATAAAGGAAACTTGGTTGCAAAGCATTATTTCATCAGTGTATGGGTTCAGTATTCTCAGAGCGAAGAGCTAATCCCATTTTGTTGTGTAGGCCTCAGGCCTATGTGGTGGATTCATTATAAGATCTGAAAACAAACATTATTCATCCATTGCCTAAAATCAAATATGATTCCTGCGTAAGGTGGGTTTTCCATATAATTCACTCGTATGCTGCCACTCACCAAAAGATATCGTGATTTCCTTTCATTTGCTTTTCACACTCTAACCATTATAGAGCATCTCCCCGAGCTACTTATTATTTCTGCGTTACTTTTAAGTTTAATTCGCCGTGGTCTAGTAAAAAGTGTTTTTTTTTCTGTGCTGCTAATTAGATGAGAGTCCATGGTTCAAATCTAAGCTTAGGCGTTTCTAATAAAACGAATCACACGACATTCTCACTAAAACTCAAAAACGAAATAAAATTGCCATGGAAAGTTTTTGCAGAATTTTAACGCTAATCTGATGGTCCCGTCACTGATGGGTAAAATTACGACATGCACGACATGGCTAAAGGATTATAGTGATCAATTAAGGAAGCAAAGTGCTTCAGTTTAACTAAAAAAATTAAATTTTCTTTACAAGCGTTAAACGGTTAGGATCATAGGATTGCTATCTGCTGTTGCCTAGAAATAGTATGATATTCAGAGATGTTGTGTTGTCTGTAGTGACGACTAGTCTTGCCTTTTAAGTTCAACTCTTTGTTAAGCTATGAATATGCCAGATTTTTCTGAAGGGATTAATTGGTCACCATAGTCTGGTAAGAAAAGTGTTGGCTTATTAAGCGGAAGCCTGTGGTTTAAATCCCAGCTCCTATATCTTGAACAAAACGATGGGGCTTCTTAACAGTTTTTAGGTTTCCTTCAGGGAAAAACTCTGAGAGTAAAATAAAAATGCCATGAAAACGATTTTTAAATATCTGTTCCAACTGTAGACTGTAGACACACAACATAAGTGGCATTAGAAGCTAGGTTGTAATCTTGACTGAATTGTTGTAATGGTGGTTGTAATGACCAATTATATACGTACCATGTATGTCCAGAAAAAATAACTCCCTACACAACATGGCTGATGTGAGATGCTAGATTGTAATCCTGAACTTTAGCCGTCTTTATATTCGCCATACATTTTCGTTTGAAAAATTTGAATTTTCATCAACTGGGACACATAACCTAAGAATCCTAAATGCAATATTTCAATTGACCAGTGTTGTAAACGTACAGCATTTATCCTCTAGGGTAAAGCATTGGAATTTAATGCGTATATTACCTCATGATTGGTGGTTTAAAGTATTCAGTTCCGTAGCAATTGGAAGCACTCATCTGCTTTATTAACGCTCTTAATTAAACTTTTCATCAGCTTGCCCTGTATAGCCTTATAAACTTTTCTGTTGGCATCATTAGTTTCGCTTTCAAAAAATAATTTCTTAATAAAAATTAGCAGAACTAATGGATGTGAAATCAAAATTTTTTTTTTTTTTATTGAAGCACCCCTGCTTTTCCCATTGGTGATTGGTCAAATAGCATGACGATTAATTTGTTACAGACTGGAGGGGCTACAAAAACGCTTAGCAGCCTAGCCATAAGAGAAAAGAGAAGAAATAATCGAATATTTCACGAATACAATATTAATGACATAATGGAACTACAAGAGCAGTGTAGCAGAGCGGCATGCTCTTTGCCCGTTATTATCATTAATTTTAGACCAGAATTCTGCCAGGTTTCGTTTAATTGTTTATCTAATAATAAAACAATAACAACAGCAGCAACAACAACAACAAAAACAACAACAACAACAACAACAACAACAACAACAACAACAACAGTCAACAAGTAACAAGTCACAGCAATTTAACAAACAAGAATAACAATTAATTCATTCAATAGACATTTATAAAGATTATTTCTTCTTTCTTCTTGTTATTTTGTTATATAAGATATCGTTATGATCATTAAATTTAAAACATTCATAATCGTTAAGATCATTTGGATCAAGGAGTGTGGGGGACTTGATCTTAGCCGCAGACTGAGCTTCAAATTTGCTTGTGTTTTTCATGTTTTCTTATTTGGTTATTGGTGCCAAGATTATTTCAAATGATCGCATAATTTGGTTTCTATTTATTCGTTGTTGGTTGTTTTTGTTGCTAATAATTATATTTTATTGAGTCTTCTATTTTAAGGCTTTGGGGTAATTCTTTAAAAAATTTTCAATCTCAGAAAATTTCTTTGAAACACGCCATTATCAATCAATACTCACTTAATTGTAGTTATTGGACTTTGTTATGCCAATCGTTGCATCTTTTTATTCAAACAGTGTTTGAAGGTAGTTGAACAAATTCATGTTCGAGTGCGACCTCATTGGTCAGGGTGGAGGAGATCACCCAAGAAAAGCCATCAACTTAAAGGGTTGTGGTACTTCATCATACATGAGACGGTTTGATCCTGCAATTCAATAATCGGTTCTCACGGAGCGTCCGTATGATCAGGTTACTCGTATCATTGTAAGCTGCTGTTTCTCTTCTCGAATTATGCCTCAGTTTGCACAAGGCTTTTCTTAGAAAGCATGTTGGTCCAACATTTTCTTCCTGGCAAAAGTAGCAGTTCGTTGTAATTAAATTTTTTCACACGTTAGGTCCGCTACTAAGACTCTTGCACCACATTTTTTGGCTAATCTGCATTTTTACGAAGTTGATATATTCCACCGATTCAAGTACGCAAGGGCACATGGGGGACAATCTTTCACTTTAAATCGGTGTAAGCTATTGCCATAAGAACCCATGGCAAAACAGATCTTTGTGAGGCAATAATTCCAATTTCGTCGCGTGATATTCTTATTCATCTTAAAACAAGTGCAAGGTATTGAAAATAAGAAACCAATTGGCAAGATAGGCCCTTGTGAGGCAATAACCCAAGTTTCGTTGTGGGTTTTCTTTATTCACCTTTTAATGCCGAGATATATGTGCGTAGGTCCACCTACTGTTTCTGATGTGTTTCCCACCTTGTAGCTATCTGAAACACATCGTGGAAAGCGCTCCTTCTGATTTCAGGTTCCTACGATGAATACCCGGATATTTTAGAACATTTTCATACCGCCCACGTATTTATTTAGTTTTTTGTGTCTCTGTATGCCTTTTGAAGGTTCCTGGCGGAGGGGTATTCAAATGGCTAGGATGACCTGCCCTATTTGTTTGTTTTTAAATACAATTGTTCTCCGAAGTTGGATTGTTAAACTCTTTCAAACGACATTCCGCTTGAATAGCCTTCCGGGTGGAGAAGTTAAAGTGCCCCGTGTTTGGGAATAGTTGAAAACGTTTGTTAAAACTTGTATTATAGTCAACACGGTTATTCCATAGTCCATGGAAAAAATTCAATAGGGCTTTCGAAAATTCAATTTTATGAAGTCCAACTTACAAAAGCTGAAACTAATAATGGGTTTTCAGGCATTCTTGCGTGGATAACTAGAAATTGAAGTGAAGCCTAAACAACATAATTTGCAAAATTTAAAAAACCACTGTTTCTATATTGGCGATTATCGCTATTGAAAATTACTTCATGCGGTGATTAAAGGTTTTTTAAAAATCAAGTTGAACTTACCAAGGAAATTGTTTTGGGAATAAACCCGGGCTGATAATGAAGACATCATGGCTCAGTGCTATATAAACAGAGGCAGGGTTCTTCCGTCTGCAAATCGAACTCCACAAATTCACTCTGACAACCCTGACACACTATACGACAGTTGTACACTCTAAAGAATTTTTGTATTAATTTACTTTCCATTTACAGAGCACCATGAACTTGACATTCCGTATTTTCTTTGCTTTATTCCGTTTCATTTTATTCAAGGTATTTTCAGGTTTAAACAAGTGCTAAATAGGTTGAATTAGGAATTGTAGACATATTTTCTAGGCATGATAGGGTTGCTGTCATGACATTCCTTAACAAATAACGGTTCTTTGAATTTTTGATTGAAAATGTACTTAAAGAACTGTACCAGTTTAGGACGTTGATATTCTCCCATCGGAGGGTCAAAGCAAGCCTGTTATAACGTCATCCTGATTTTGGAAAAAATTGGTGTCTCTGCTTTATTATACCCGTGAAAACCCCTTCAGTATTCACACAAAGGTTTAAAACATTGTTGTTGTCTACGAAGACGTTCTCTTTTAACTCCTCATAAAAATCGTGCAAATATTTCTTTGGGCTTGTTTCGGATCACTATGATTTCGTTCTGTAATATTCACACCGCATGAATATTCGTATGATTATCCAGAAAAGAGTGGCAATATATACTGAAGGGCGATTCCTTTATTTTGATTCAAGCTCAGAGTTTTCAGAGATGTCAGTGCATAACCGATTAGTTACGGTACGCACAATGTTGGTTGAAACTCATACAATTACGGTCCGAGTAAAGTAGCTTTAGCTTTTCAAAGCTAATTGGAATGGCACCACAAGAAAATATAAAACGGTAACAGCACGTCTCTTTATTGTACCCCGGCACCGGTTGATTCGCCCCAAAATCCTCAGAAAGCATTTAAGACTGGTGGACTGTTAAACGCCATCCTTGGCTCGCAAATGTGGCAGGCGGTATGTGCGGCTGACGTGTTTGAAATCCATAGACCAGCCCATGTTACGCGCTCTTATGATGAGTTGCTTTAAATGATATTGTCATTTGTTTTGCGTCGTCTTCTTCGCTTTCGTCCAGCTCAATTCTAATGGCGAGTCCTCAATTCAACCCAACATAATATCCCCTTTAAGATTGATCCCAACCGTGCAAGCTTCAATCTTTTGTTTTTCAAAGCCCAATTGCTCATTTTTAACAAAAAAAAAAAAAAAAAAAAAAAAAAAAAAAAAAAAAAAAAAAAAAAAACCCATGTTCTTTCTGATGTTCCACGACCCCCCATATCCTGCGGGCATCAGAGAAAAGTAATGTAGGATCATTGTATGATTTTCGGAGGTCAATGCAAGTCACCACAGTGAAGTAGTTAGTGTGTTGGCTTATTAGATGAGGAGCTCTTGGTTCAAAACCTAAGTTAGGCATCTTAATCTAAACAAGTCTTTAGAAAAATATTCATTTCGGCGACTTCCTCTCTGTAGTCATATGGCAGGAACTATCAAAGAGATCAGCTAGAGTCGCCACATGCACACAACAAGGATGATATGACAAGTCGGTTTATAATCCTGACTACAAGGTTGTAATTACGAATTAAGTAAGAGTCCGCATTCTTTTCTTATATTAATGAAGGTGAAGGCCTCTCATTTCCTTTGTCGCCCTAATCGTTGCGATCAATAGGCATTTCCTTTAATGCATCTCTGTGAAACTGTGATTTGTTCTTTGTTTTTTTTTTTCCAAAGCTTTTAAGTGCAAAGCCTTCTCTTTTGGGATACGTAGTCTTGTTTTTCTTTGGCACTTTCATGGAAGAACTTCTTTATCACGCGTTAAGAGCTCTAAATTCATGATGATATTGGCTGGCAACATAATGTCTTTATACAAGAGCAGTGTGTCTATGTTACCACAGTGTTGAGTTTATTTTTTCTTCTTCATCTTCATTTTGTTTTTTTTTTTTTTTGTTTTTTTGTGGATAGTGGAACGAATAGAAACATTAAAATGCCACAAGGAGAAAATGAAGAGATACAAACATCACATTATTACGTGACGCAAAAAGATTATTAAAAAATATATGTTGTTGCCGTTGTCTCTCTGTCTGTCTGTCTGTCTGTCCGTTCGTGTGTCTATCTGTTGCTTGCCACAATATTTCTTCGTTTCATACATTTCAAGTTATTTCGCTTTCTTCTTTACTGTAAGAAAACCAAATGTTGTGTACGTTTCTCTGGTCGTTGTTGTGGTTCGTTCTTTCAATCTGGTTCGTCATTTTGTGTTTCTTTTGGTTGCTGGAAGCGATAGCGCGTATCATCGTTAACCAGGAATTAGTTTTTCAGTTTCTGTTTGCTGCATGGGTTCAAGAAGTAGGAAAAATAAAAGGAAAATAACAGAACATCTTGATAGATGTCACAACTACAATGACTAAAATGTAAAGAGAAGGAGAGAGAGAGAGAAGGAGCAGGGGTTACATGTGTACGTGTATTTATTTTGTGTGTGTGTGCAGTTTTTCAACTACTAGTACCAGTCTTACCACTGCGACTCCTTGTGCTACTTACTACTTGACTTATCATAACAACAGCGTATAACGTTGTAACTGCTGCTAATGATGATGAAGCGAGAGAGGGAGTGTTGCTAAGCCAACAACCAGGAAGATATCTAACATTCTGGATTGTATTGCTTTTTGCCTAAATCGTTAAGTTGTTTTCCTGTTCACAATTTTTTTTTTCGTTTCTTTTTTTTTTGCCTTTTTGGTAAAAATTTTCAATGTCTTATCCTTTGCTGTTAGCTTTTCTTTTTCAAACTTAAAGTAACTTTTCTTCTTGTCTGAAATGTTTCTTTGGAAACTGCAGAACAACATCGTAATACGAGTTGGCGTTAAGTCAAGTAGACATTCATGAGAATTTGGGATTTTTCTTGCATTTTTTTTTCTTTTTTGGAGAGGATTTCTTACATGTTTGATAGTTTTCTCAGACATTTTCTCGATATGTTGTCAACACTAGCTGTTATGGGTGTGTATGTGTGTATGTGTCAGTGTATGCTTTTAGGCAAATTTGTTATTGGCTAAATTCCTTTTATTGCCAGCCACCAATACAGGATCTTATGTCTGCACGTATTTGCCCAATATGTCAGCAGTTGCGGTCGAGAGAGTGAGTCGGATTTATTTTTAAATTAATATAGATTTGCTGTATTGGTTTGGGGTAGAAGCAATTTCTATAGCTTAATAAAATTTATTAAATTTTATGAGTTTTTTTTTTTCTTTTCATTTGAATCACTTTGAAAACGAGAGCAGAACGTTAAAGTCCTTATTGTTCTGCTGGTAGAATTGGAATTTTATTTGCTTTCAGAGTTCTTGTATTATTTCGTAGCCTTAAGTTTCCGTTTCTAGCGGGTGTTTTAGCAAGTTATTTAATTTTAAATTAAAGCGGTTGACGACACCGCAATTAAGGAGATATCTAACACCTCTTACTTTTGCACTTGTTCTGTGGTTTTAAAGGGGGAAAACTTGAGATTATTTCGTGGGAAGGTATAAAACAGGTAGAGCTCTATTCCAGCCTGTGATATAACATGAGTTCTCTGGCATTTGTATAATGGGAACCGAGCTCAACGCTTTTACACGGTGTAGATGGGTCATTGGACAATCTGGAAATACTCCTATTCCCTCCAATCCGTTGCCTTAATAAAATAGAAGCCATACGTTTTAAAACCTTCCAATGGGTCTTTAATATTTTAACGGGATTGCCGCAAAAACTTTGTACAAAGTTATGTGAATATATAGTGCTTCGATCATGGTAATTGCACTCACGCCTTTGTAGCCCTCTTTTAAGGCTACTTCACCTATAAGCCACGCCTACTCTATTGAAGCATCATTCTTAAAAAGTAATGTAATGTGCTCTCTCTCTCTCTCACTTCGGCTCTTACCCAACATGTGCTTCATTTACTTTTCGTTTTTGCTGTACTACTTGCTAGAAAATTGCTTGGCTTATAGTATTAAGTAGGTGAAGTATACTTTAAGAAGGCTTGGCTGTGTGTTTATTCATGTCTTGAAGCATACTTTTAGGGTTAATTAAACCTAACGAGTATGAAATGTATTTTTAAAAACATTAGCAATTTTATGAAAAAGCAAAAGAAAAAAAATTAATTTTGTTTAGAGTAGAATTTTTACAACAAAAGATAAATAAACTTTCAACAAATTTAAAAAGGAACTTCCTTTTGTCCTTGATGTATGCAATAAAATATTTAAAGTTCTGTTTATCAAATAGCATTTTAAATAGTTTCGTATTCCTTAAAGTTTATAACAATTTAGTGCCTACTTTTTAGGATGTTTAAGGTCTCTCTTGTATGTCATTACTTTTATTACATTTGGGAAAGAAAAAAAATTTTTTTTTCCCCAAAAAAATAAACAAATTTTCATATGAACGTACGTACATATATATTCATTTTCTTTGTCTCTCTCTCACTCTCTCGGTGTCTCTTTTCCTTGTATAGACCTTTCGAAATAAATGCCTAAAAGCATGCTTAACAAAGCCTAATAAAATTTAATGGAGAGAGGAAGAGAAAAATAAATATGCTTTAAAATAAAAAAAAAAAGTCTGAGAGTGTAAAATGAACAAAAAAAAAATTTTTTTAAATGGAAAAAGGGAAAGATTACTTCAGACAATTGTTTTGTTGTTTTGTTGACAGTTGAGTTTGTGTAAAACCTAGAAAGGTCAGAGGCCAGCCAAAGTGCGTATACCTTCTCTTTATTTTGCACAACATTTTAAATGCCATAAAAATTGACACACAACACATGTTTTCATATACTTCTCGTTTATTGTTGTTGTTGTTGTTCTTTGTATGTCCTTTGGATTCGGATTGCCTGTCATCGTAGGTGTGAGTACTTTCTTTTTGTTAATCGCATGAGTTTATGAAAACAAAAATTTCCTGGAATATGTTCTGCTTCATTAGCACTTGAAATGTTTATTTAAACATTGTGACCTTTTTCCCTCTCCCTTGAAACAGAAAGAGTCCAAACTAGTGAGGTCTATATCGCCATAGCTGTAGTAAAACTTGTTGACAACTTTTTTTGTGTGTCTTTCTCTCTCTCTCCATCTCTCTTTCTCTCTCTTTTATAATTCAGTTTAAAACTGATTCAGCATTATTTCAAACCAAAAATTTTTTCTCACAACAAAATTGCCTTTAACATTTACAAAAGTGAATGAGAGAGACACACAGAGACACACAGAGACACACAGAGAGAGAGAGAGAGAGAGAGAGTGAGTGAGAGGGAGGGAGGGAGAGAGGGAGAGAGATAGAGAGAGAAAGAGAAAGAGAGGGAGGGAGGGAGGTAGAGAGAGAGGGAGAGATAGAGAGAGAGAGGGAGAGAGAGAAAGAAAATAAGTGTTGAACAAATATTTACTTTAGAAATAAAAACTATTCATAAGGATGTATAATCAGTCTAGTATGGCTATTGCATTCTCCTATTCCAATTGGTGTGAGGCTAAAACAAAAACAATTTCTAATAATGGAAGATAAGTACGTGTTTCCCACTTAAGAACTTGGAAAGCGACACATCATTTGGTTTTAAATGGAAAATAATGAATTTCGTGTGTTTCTTTGAAACCCTAAGCTAAGCTGGTACGCGATCCGAACAAGTCAAATTTCTTAATTTCCCAATTTCGTTGTGTCTGCATACTACGCGCAAGCTGCAGACATTTCTGGACGTCTAGTCGAAGTCATTGTGTTGGTTGATCGGAGAGTTAAAGTGCTAGTGTTAGAAGGGACACAATTTCAATTTTTATTGATAACTTGAGCATGAGAAAGCCCTTTACCACGTTAGTTTGCAATCGAAAAAGAGCCCAATCATGTGACAAATTAGGCTGCAGTGTAAGAGAGTATAGTCATCACAGCAAAACAGTAGCCTAAAAAGTAGCAAGCATTGTTGAGCCACTTTTTGTAGATACAATATATTAAATACAAACCATAACGAATGATTTGCGCGTTTCTGTATTGATTTTGATTTTGCCATCAAAGGGAAAGTGTGTCCAAGAGAGGCAAATAAGTTTGAAGACCATAAACCGGAAACTTTGTAAACCAAGCTTCGTGCCAGATACAGGTATTGCTTGTTTAAGCTGAAGCGGAAAGGCGTTGAAATACGATTTTGTATGTCTGAATCTGTTTGATTGCTTTGTGCATCGTATTATCACTGGCTTTATTACGATAACTCCAAACGATAACTCTAAAGCAGAATATGCTTTGTGCCAATGCTAATGCTCTATGTTTGTTGGGATCTGGCCTAACTACACGTGTAACAAGCATTATAGCTTCAACCCAATATACCATCATTATCTATGGTAGTGTAGTGTTGGCTGTGGGGAAAGTAGCATTTCTACTTCACAATGATAGTCGAACAGATAATATAATAAAATTCTCTTTTCTTTTTATTTTTGTAAGTTAAAGTTGATAGAAAAGAATACAGAAGTTAAAAATAATATTAAAGAATGCCAGAGTATGTGAATAAAAAAAAAAAGAGAAAAGTAAAGAAAAACTTCAAATAAAAACAAACTATTTAATAAGATTTTATACAACAACATATGGACGGACGTGTGCTTATGAATGTGAATGCGAGAGTATGTGTAATATTGACATTCTTGGATACAACATTAGGGATGTGGAGTTTAAGAACTCGCATTCGATGTACAAACCATCATTTCAAATCAAAACAATCCTTGTAAATTTCGAAAAAGTGCAGCTGGAGCTTATGGATTGCTCGCCAAGTATGTTCCATCGATTTCCATGCATCTTTTCTAACACGAGAGATCAGCCAAAAAAAAAGTTCGAAGGTACTGAGTTGGTTGTCTAACATTATGAAGCATATTCCCTAATTCAAGTAAAATTTGCATAATCAAATGGCATCGCTGTAGGATCAATTTCAAAATTTTTGCATGCGGCAGACTAGATTCAAAAGCTACGACATTTGGTAGCTCACTACCGAGATACTTTTAAGAGCAATATTGTAGTCGCCGTAGTCTAGCAGTGAGGCTGCGGTTCAAACCCCATGGCGGACCTCGCCAAAAAAACGAAAGATAAAAATTATTTCTTCGGCGGCTTCCTTTCAGCAGATTTCTGTGAGTAAAATAAAATTACCATGAAAAAGTTTCTTAAAATCTGGTCTTTCGCAGTCGAATTTAAACTGTAGGTACCGCCGCTCACGTAAGTTGTGTGCGAGAAGCTAGGTCATAATCCTAACTGAAGGGTTGTAATGACCAATTATGTATGTATGCATTGAGCGAACATATTTTTTTTGAACGCCATGAATAAAACCATTTTTCCTTCGAAACTCTACTGAGAAGATATATCCATAGCGATACCTTGAAGAGCTATTCATATATTGTGTCCTGTGCTGGTGTCGAATATTTCTCCAACAAGATTGTCTAGGTAGACCTAACAACTTCCGTCTTCTTACGTCTGAAATTTGATGTTTTGAAAAGGCTCTCCAAATATTTCCTTCTATTTCCCGTACTCTAAGGCACATTACAGGGTAATCGGTTTGTTTCTAAGACTGTAGATGGCTGTAGAAGCATAAAATATTGTGAAATAAGTGAAGTGTCTTAAGATAGTGTCTTAGTATAGAAATTTAACACGTGCTCTCGACGTGAGTGAGTCATAATTTACGTGTCTTACGTGAACGAATAGCACAAAAAGCGAAATTAATTTAAGGGTCCTGTTTAGAAAATCGGAAGGATTTTCAAACGGTTTAAAAGTCATAATTTGTTTAGAGAGGTTAAGAGAGCTCTGGTCTACTTAAGTGCGATGTAGAATGCTGTGGCTATCATGATTGCCTTTATTTCGTGAACATTAAGACACAAAATTGTGTATCGCAATCAATTCGAAAACATATTTCGCTTAAATTTTTTTCTTTTTTTTTAAATTCGCTTAAACTTTATTCATCTTTTTTTTAATATTCCCTCTTTAAAAATGTTTTTCAAACTAAATAAACTTAAAATGTTTAACTTGAAAGACACCCCTCCCCCCACATTCCTAAATGTATCCTTCTTACCAATACCACTCAACAGACGTAAGAAAAAGAATAAAAAAAACAAGGAAAAATTGAGGCACGTTCTATGGTATCGTTACAGTTACACAGCCATATTAATTCAACAGCTACTCATACAATTGCAAACACGATATGTGTGTGTATGTGTACATGTTTAGAGATGGCAAATTTGATTATAAAACGATGACTTCACACTTTGTTGCAGCAGATACAACATGAACGAACGAATGAATGAACGAACGAAGCGAATATTTACACTTTCTGTGAATATGTGTGCCATGTTTGTTTTCATATATGAAATAAAAAAAATTAAGAAAATAAAAACAGGGTGTGATGAAAGTAATATGGACACATACATATACCGTTACACAAAATATTTAATCATATCCTGCAAATAAGGTTTGAGTTTTTTCAATTGCCAAGCGGCAATGTCATTCAAGTTTTTGACTATCGATATTCTCTAAACTCTAAAATCTGAATGGGTAATCCTGCCTGCACATTTTTGTTTAGTTTTCTATCAATAAAGTGGAATAATGTTCTTCAATATTTTCGCCATTTCCTGAGTTTTCATTCATGGTTTGCCTTTTTTCACACAGCTAGGAAGTCTATTTAGACCAGAGCTTAGATAGGGCTCTTTGTGGGTTAAGTAGAAGCTACGTAGGAAATAAGAAAGAAATAAAAAAAGTGAAACAAGAAGCAAAACAGAAAGTGAAAACTGGATGTAGCTGGCAAAGAGAAAATAAAAGAAGAGGAGAAGGAGGAAAACTGGAAAGTGGCCGGGACTTACAGGTTAAAGTCGCCTTCGAACGACAGATTTTTGAGAAAGTTTTCATGGCAATTTATCTGCTGAGAGGATGTCAGTTTTTGGTGTCTGACCTGGCGTTTGAACCATGGCCGTACATCTAATAACACAACATCCAACACACTATCTACTAGACTACACTCTTACCGAATGTTTAAAATTAATCTCTTATAGTACGGAACCCTTATAGACACTTACTTGCTAAGAGCATTGAACAATTCCTAGCCTAGTAGCCTGAGTTTACACTTTTAAAGTTTAGAGAAGAGATGCACGAAGATCTCTGACTAACTCTTATTACGTTTTAGGCAACCCTATTGTCCTAGAATCTGTGTTTACAGTGCCCACAACTGCAGGTGATGCTTTGTGAATACCAAAAACAGTTTTGAAAACCAATGCACGCAGGTAAATTTATATTCCCCACTATATATGCTCGTTCGAAGTTGCGACGACGTGCATCAACTGAACGCGTTCGTTAAATGGCAGATGTCTTGACGGTCCATATTGTCTTTAATTTCCGAAAAAATATTTTCTCTACGATTTTCCATAGAAATGAAAATAGTTTTTCAATGCTGTACTCTTTATAATGGCCTCCACAGTAAAATTTCATATACAATGACAATGCATTTTATTGTGTGTTTATGTGTGTGCATACTCCTAAAAGCCTTTAATGTCCCTTTCCCTTTTTGTCTGTAACTGTATGTGAGAATCTCTTGCATGACTAATCCAGTGACTGAAGCAGAGAGTTTAAATTGTAAAAGGAGAGAGAGGGCAAGGAGGTGAGAACGATGTACTCTTTGTTCTACTACATATGATAAATGTAAATATTTGTTTTAATTTTCTTATGTAAACATTGTAAAAAAAAAAAAATTTTTTTTTCAAACATTCTCACAAACATACACAAAATATCATCGTGTATGTGTATATGATTAAAGGATCATATAAGGATAAGAAGATTTTTTAGTTTTGAATACTCAAAGTATAGGTTGTTTTACACAAAAATTTTGCTTAAATTTTATTCCTAAGAGAGACCGATAGAGAGTGTGTAAGTGAGAGCAAGTGAGTGAGACTATAACACATTAAAAGTTGCCTACTTTTAGGTGTTATTTTCTCTTTTAATAGAATTTTGATTTGAATTTAATTTACTAATGGGGACTTTTGCATAGTTTACATAATTATTGAAATTATTTTCCAAAGAATAAAAATAATTTCAAATTATTTTTCAAAGAATAAAAATAATTTCAGACACAAGTGTAGTTTGAAGAGTTTGTAGGGCTCCTAGATTTCTTTTTTTTTTTTTTTTTTTTTTTTTTTTTTGTATAAAAAGTTATTACAATTATTTTAGGTTTCTTCTTCTAATTTTTGTTGTTAACCAAGCAAGCGCAGAATAAAGTTAAAAAAATAATCAGCCAAGATTCAAGTTCAGCCATTCATTTCATAATATTTAATGCGCCAACAATCTGTCACTCGTTTTCTTTTCTTCTTCTCTTATTTTTTAGTACGTTTTTTCTTATTTTTTTTTTGTTTTGTTTTGCGAAAACAAGCCTATTTTGTCTTCAATTTGTAGAAGACCTGAAATTATATATTTTTGTTGTTGTTTGTTTTAAATACAATCATCATCATCATCATCATCATCACCACTATCATCATCTTTTAATCGTTGCCAGTGTCATTACCAACCATGAGTCCCCGTGTCATTATCCCTCCATTTTAAGAAAAAACACTTGTTTCTTGTTGTGAATTTTTGTTTGCTTTAATCTCTTTATCTTTTTAATTCTACAATATTTTTTTTTTATCTTTTTTCCCCTTCTTTTGGTAGATGCCGTGTTAAACCTTCCCCAAAAACATGAAGCTATTGTTGGCAGTTTGTTTTTTTTGTTCTGTCTTTGTCATTTTCTTTTGGTATTTTTTTTTGCCACGAAAGCTTGGTTATAATAATAAAACGATAATTTTTCTTTAAAAGATTCTCTTTCTTTCCTCTGTCATACAATTTGTTAACGTGTGTCGTTGCGACGCATTATAAGATTGTTTTTGTCTTTTTTTTCTTGATTCACAAAATAATTAAATTTCAAAAAAAAACCGCGGTGGTGAAATACAGTTTTATAAATAAAATATCCATTTTCGTCTTTTGAGACCCTAAAAATAGACAATGAATAACAATTTAAAAAAACTCCTAGAAATAGGCAATTAATTTTTTCTTTTCCCAGCCCCTAAAGTAGGCAATTATTTAATTAACAATTTAAACCTTAGGAATGAAACGTTGGTTCATTGCAATTGCAGCAGATTCAGCAGCGTTGCACTAGAGTTACGCGGCAAATTCAATTTGTTCAACTTTGATTTGTTCTATCGGGTTTCAATTTGAAGTATCGCTTATTTCGAATCTGGCAATACTTGGTATGTCATTTTATTTTGTAACAAAATTCAGTATTATTATCTCCATTGAACGTAATGAATAGATTTTCGCTTTAGCAACGCTGGGATATAATGGGCCAACGAGAAACTGCAAGATGATATCGATTTTGCATAATCATGATGAAGCCCATTTTCATTTTAGTGAGTTGGGGCTCAGAAAACCCACACGACGTGGTCTTACAGAAGGCAATCAAAATTCTTTGAAAGTGAGGTCAGCTCAACCATTACGGCCAATGAAAACAGCTATCGCACCGTGATAACCTATTTCTAAAAAACTTTTTCACAGAAGCAAGCAAATTATAGGATAAGTGAGCATGAGGGAAAAGCAACCTGTTGATCTCGACTATCGAATATTGTCCTCAAACTCCGTTTATGCTAAAGTCATTGGAATAACAATTGAATTCCGTTTGTCTTTTATTTTCTTTTCATTTCGAACTTTCCCCTCTGCTGAGTAGTGCTGGTAAATTCAAAGCAAAACAAACAAATGCTTCTTCAAGTGAACTTTAAATCTGGTTTTCCACAGAACAGATTCGAAATCAAAGTTTATGGAAAATTTCCGAAGAAAAAGAAAATCTAAAACAAAAACAAAACGAGCACAAATCTTTCTTTAGAAAACCGTACTAGAACAGAGAGGAAGGGAAATGGGGAGGAAAAAAAGAAAAGAAATGAAATGAAATTTTCTTCTTGATTTTCAGATCTTTAAATAAAAATGTTGGCATGATTGTTGCTGTTCTGTTACTGCCACAAGCATTGGTGCTGCAGCAGTGGCAAAAGTGGCAGCAGCAAACGAACTAAGGCTGGCTTAGTTAAGTGACTGGTGGCTGACTGGCAATGCTGGTTGGTCGTTGACCCAGAATATAAGAAAGTCGAAAGAGAAAGAACGAAAACGTTATTATGTTGCAAATTCATTTTGGCCAAGTGTGTGTATGTGCGAACTGTAGTTTTTAGTTCATGCAACATGAACGTAAAGAAACATGCATGTCTGCCTCTTGACTTTGTTTTCATGGCTTTTTCTATTTTTTTGTTCCTCTAGCACAGGTTAGAATGTAAGCAAAAGAAAACGAGAGAAAAAAGTTGGAAAATCTTTTAAAGAAACATTTTGTTTTTGCTGTTTTATGTGCTGTTGTTGTTGTTGTTGTTGTGTTTTTAAGAAAAACTATGAAAATTGCATCCAACCGGAGGCAGGCAGCAAGCAGCAACGGTAACAACTATTAAGAAAATGTGATTATAGTTGGATAAAGAAAAAGAAAACAGGCTTGGCTTTAAGCTAAACTCTTGAGAGTAGAGAAACGAATAAAAAAAAAAAAAAGTTAAACAAAAAAAAAAAAGAAAGAAGAAAATCTCAGAAAATTAGTGCCAAGTTTTGGTTGCTTAGCTTCAGTTTTTTTCAAAAAATTTTTTTTCCTCATGCTGTTTCACTAGAACCTGCAACATTCAATTTAAGCGAGCGAAGTGATTGATGAAGCAAAAGCCAGCAACTTTTTTTTTTTAAAGCAGGAAGTAAATGTAGAAATATATTCTGTCTTATAAACTTTATTAATTGAAAAGCAACATTCTGATGTATCTGCATCTACTTCTTCTTGCTTCAGTTTTAAAAACTAAATTAGCCTTGACTAGGAGACTATTGCATCGCAGTTAGTTTTGTAATTGATTTTTTTTCTTTTTTGGAAAATTCATAATTTTTGTTGTTGTTATGTTAAGTACGAAGATATGATTTTCGTTATTTGTTGAGTGCAAATAATTTAGTGAGAATTTCTATTAACGTTAATTTACGTTTGTCCATGTTAGTGACAAGGCGAAAAGAACCCCTTCAGAGACATGGGTTTCCTTCCAGTATTTATCTTCGTGTCCAAGACTAAGAGTGCCAATTTGCTAAACTACACAATACTGGTACACTGGTATAGAGTGAATTGGCTTCCGTTAGAATTTAAGCTTTCCAGTTATACTCGTGAGCTGTTGGATCACACCACCAACGATTTGGTGAGAGCAAAGTGAGTGCCGTAGCCTAGTAGGTAATGTGTTGGCTTATTAGACTTCCTCTCAGCAGATTTTTGGCAAAAACTCTGAGAGGAATTGCCATGAAAAGTTTCTAAAAAAAATCTGTCGTTCTGAGTTAACTTTAAGCTGTTGGTGCCATAATTGATGGGAGAAAGTGGTTCAAAAATGCACATTATTGGAATCGATTTTAAACACACACGTAACGTAAGTGGTGTCAGAAAATAGGTCCTAACTCTGTAATGACCAATTACGCACGTACTTAAATGGACTTGTTAGTTTGTTTTCGCATGTTACTGCGTGTTAGCCTTTTGTCTCGCATGACTCATTCGTTTGAGGACGTTTCGCCAGTGGATGCTATGACCGACTAGGCTGACTATTTGTTGACGTTTGTTGAACACACTTTCTATAGAAGTTTTGCCGTATACCTTGTAATGTAATCACACTTAAATCTCTTTTTGGTCTTTTGGTCTCACACAATCTATTTGTCTGATTCCAATTCAAATCCAATATTTTACATCTGTAGGGTTGTCTTATCCCTGCAGTGTTTTTTATATTACAAAACAGGGTGTTTAATTTATATTAAAAAGTCATTTGTATTGAAAGTAATTTCCTTTGAAACCGGAAAAATTAAATAGTTCCACGGAATTACCTTAATAGTGCAATAGTTATTTCCTATTCATTGGATATTAAATATTCTCTCGTATATTTTTCCCCCCCATTCACAGAGGATTTATTGATTTGTTTTCAAAAACTGTGTAAATTTAATAAAAACTGAAATGAAATCAACAATTATTTGAAAAATAAATTTCATTGCATACATTTAGGAATTTATAATTTAAATAAATTTATCGTATACATTTAGGCGTTGGCAAAATAAATATTAAATATTATTTTGTAGTTTATAATGATTCTTGATTCTTAAATAAAATTAAAATTAAATAATGTTATGAGGCGTTACGAGTATAGAAAAATTACTCATCATCATCATTATCATCATCTCGCTAAAGAGCACTGGCAAATACATAGTGATTGTTGTTGTTGCTATTGTTTTTTTTTCTTTTGCCATTTTATTAAATTAAAATTCACTATGATGATGATGGCGCCATTTGGATGTGGGGTGTTGTAACTGAAAAAGGAGCAGCGCGTATAAACGAGGGAGGAAATATAATAAAAACAAAAAAGGAAAAGGAAAAGAAAAAAAAAAGAAAAACTAAATAAATGTATAATAATAGTAATGTTTTATAAACACCAACACTAACACAAACACTGAACGACGCTACATTTTTAATATCATTTTTACATTGTTAACAATTAATCTCCAGTGTCACAGAGACTTGCATTTGTATGTATGTTTGTATGTACGTATGTATAGATTATACCAGGATAATTAAACACAACACCACGACACACCATATCATATCGCACTAAGCCAGTATCCTTGTGCTGTACAATATGTTTCTGATTATACGAGTTTGTCTTGGTGGTTGAAAGGGAACTGACTGGGTGTGCGTCATGATAATCGTCTCGTCAAGATGAACTCGTAGCATCATCACCATCATCAGTCTTGTCGCTGTTGTTGTTATTGTTGTTGTCGTTGTCATCGTCGTCGTCGTCGTTGTCGTTGTCGTCATTATCACTTAAACTTAAATAGTGAAACATTTTCTCTGAAATGATAAACAAAGAAAGCAGAAAAACAGCAACAAAAAAAAACTACAACAACAGCAACATACCACATAATATTTTAGCCATATGGTGGCATACAAAATGATAATAAACTCCTAAAAGTATACCATAAAATGTTTTATATCCATGATTAAGCATGACAATGTTCGTGTGTGTGTGTGTGTGTGCAAAGAGCAAGAGAAGGGAAAAGCAACAGTTGTTTGTTGCTCAACTAAGCAACAGTCCAGAGTCCAATGTCTAAAAAAAGGAATTTAGGGGAGCACGGCTACATATAACGCGACGTCTATGGCGTCAGTCTCACAGTTCAAGGAGAGCATACATACATATGTACATACGTTCATACAATATGGCATTTAGGGAAGGAATATTATTGCTCAATAAATGTATTTTCAGCACCCTTGCCTACAGCGAGCTGGTGTTTATGAAACGAAAAAGAAAAAAAAACTGACGACATTTTGACGCGTGTAAAGAATACAAAAATTTAATGCCACCCATATAGAATACGAAATATAACAGCAGCACTTTTCCTTCCTTCTTTCTTTTTTAAATCAACTTCACTTTTTTTGTTTTTTTTTTTTGTTCTGTTTGCCTTTACTCTTCACATCACACTTAACTATTCAGAACACACTCTCACTCTCCGCTTAGTTTTAAGTAACACATGCTTATATTCATACATTAACACTTGTCTACTATTCTGTTGCATACTTTTAGGGAAAAAAGCATGAAACTCTCACTCTTGATGTTCTCTAAACGAAACATCATCGTGTACATTTATTTAGATTTTTATGCCTTTAGGAAAATAGAAAAAAAAGAAAAAGAAAAAGGAATCTAGCCTCGCATCTACGTTGCCATTTAATAATTTGGGTTGAAGTATTTTTGAAATGCCATTTTGTTTGCTGTTCTCCTTCTTTATTTTTTTTTTATTATTATTTAAAGCATATCAACAGGGATTTTTATGGTCGTTTATAAACTATTTGGACTGTTGTTGTCTGTGAGAAAATATTCAGGATTTTCTTTTTAACCCTTTTAAAACCCATTATGGAAACTAAATACTCCAAAACTGTAAAACATGATCCCGGGTTCACCGGTTTTGATGCCACAGGCGAGCAAATTATATGATCAAAGCGATAAATGCAGGAACTATTGTATGAATCACCAGGTCTTTGTCTTCAACATTTTAATTTATTATCTAACCCAGTCGTTCCTTTGGGATCTATACATAGTCTCGAACGGTCTTTCAAAATTGAAAGGTCTAAACAATGTGAGATCCATATGACTTCCATTATTTCTCGGAAATACTAAATTTTCGGTGGAAGGCAATCAAAGCTGGATTGAAGCTCATATTTAAGAGACAGTAAATTATAGTCACAATCAAGTCCTAATTTCGAAAATATTCTGTAAATAGAGAGCTAAAGTATGAAATTTTGAAAGTTTTCTATGAAAAGTAGATTAAATCTCTATACATACATACATACATACATACATGTATACATAATTGATCATTACAACCAATCCTCCAATTTTCAGACTTACGATCTAGTTTCTCACACCACTTGTTGTGTGCGCTAATTTTGTACATGAGTGGTGGAGACCTACAGTTTAAAGTCGACGCCGAACAACAGGTTTTTGAGAAAGTTTTCGTGGCAATTGTATTTTATTTACTCTCAAAATTTTTGCCAGAAATCTGCTGAGAGGAAATATTTTTTTCATATTTTCGTTTTGATGTCTGATCTGGGGTTTGAAAGGTGGCCTTACATCTAATAAAACAACACACTATCTACAAGACTACGCCGACTTCATCTTTATTCAGTTTTGTTTTCCTTGCAGAGCATTTTAAACAGCCGTTGTGAATTTTCCCCTTGATTGTGTAAGCCTGGATTTAATATTTAGAAAGTTAGCTTGAGTCTGGGCAAGGCTAAAAATTCAAACCAAATATCTGGAAAATTTTCCGGAAATACAGAATTCAAAACAGAAACTAGGAAATTTGTTGCCGAACCACCGAAAAAATTTCTTACTAACAAAATGCTAGATGTCCTAATCTGGTTACCTACCTTTCTATAGTTAGAAATTTATCATACGAGTTCGCTTTGTTAAAGGATCTGCATGTTATTCAATTTGCTTTTGATTTACTGCGGCATGTTTTAGTATAATAGGGTTGCCATTCTTCATTGTTTAGAGAAAGCTTTCATGATTAATTTACTGCGGCATGTTTTAGGATAATAGGGTTGCCATTCTTTATTTTTCTTTTTGGAAACCCAAGTATTATTTAATAGAAAAATTTAATTCAATGAATTTACGTCCCCGTAGGGGTTAATAATTTTCTAAAATTCCTAAAGTTAAACATTTTTTTGCAGCACTATTTCGTTTCTGTCATTTTTCTCTCTTTTCTCCTATTTCATACATACATCGTCCATTATAAATTTCATCTGTTGAATAGCAGAAATTTTCTTGTAGCATATCTTAAGGCTAAAGAAAGTAAAGTGGGGGAGCTATGGGAGTACATATTGAATTTAAAAAGTAATTTATTGCATATGAAAGAAAACAAAATAAAAAGGCAATTGAGATAAAAGTGTTGTTTACACTTTAGATTTACACACTGTCCATTCACTTTAGCCGTCATCCATCCATTCATTCATTCATTCATTCATTCATTCATTCATTTAATCAGTTTTTTTTCTTTGCTTTATGCTTTCACTATAATGCCGTAAAGTATGCTTCTCCTTTTATACACAACAACTAACATTCCATTATTTTAAGAAACTTGAGGCATTAGATGAAAGAGAGAGAGAGTGAGTAAATTGTAAAATGATGGTTATTTACAAGAGGGTTTTGGATCAGCTGCTGTTTATTGTAAGTCTCTCTCTCTCTATACGTTGATTGTAATGGTGCTATTTCATCATTGCCAGAGACTAGTAACTAAATGAAGTGCACAATTAATTTATCTTATTTAATGTTGTTTTTTATTTTTATTTTTCTTGAAAGATACTCTTAAAGGAGTCGAGTAGCATAGCTGAGAAGGATTACTCTGCACTCTGCTCTCTCTCTCTCTTTCTCTGTCTCTTGTATTGCAGATATGGAAGGAGATGTAGAAGAAAGAAAGAGTTGTTGTTGTTGTTGGGTTTTATTCCTTTATAAGAAATAATTACTTTTTAATTTAAAAAAAAATAATAAAAAAAAGAACAGGATGAAAAAATTCCCTACTGCCAGTATAGAAATTCAATCAAAACGTAATTAGCTGACTATCCTTCTTGCATAGTAGCTTCAGTGTACTGAGAAAATGTTTTGTGACGGCGTTTTGTGGATAATAATTTATGGAAATACTTTGTAATACTTTGTAATACTTTTGAAAACTGTTCAAGAGAAACAAGTTGACAGATTTCTTTTTTATATTTATGATTGGATTTGACGTATTATAAGACAGAAAAAAAATAAATGCTGGTACCCTTCAAACAGTACCGCCTAGGAAGTGATAGAAAGAAAATGTGCCAGAAGGAAAAGTACGTAAACGCGTCATGATAGATTATCTGCGTAGAATTTGAAAAATATCTGCCTTTTTTTTATCATGTGTGGCGTATTTTCTTTCTTCTTTCTTTTCTTTGGAGGACACCAGCCAGACAGAAAGTGACAACATTTTGTTAATCCTCGTACATATCAAGAAAATTTGAGTACAAAACAGTTTTCTGCATAAAATTTCAAACTGATTGTAAAATATTGGAATTGCAATGCATTTTTCAATGCGTACGTATTCTCTTTAGAAAATATTTTCAAAATTATTAAATGGCAGCCAATAGACAAAATTGGACTCCAAGCAAGCTCTATTTGAAAAAAAAAAAAAAAAAATAATGGCATTCTGATAAAATTTTTGGAAAACATGAACTGAAATACACAAAAATTATCAGCATAACTCCTTTAAAAGCCTGCTAGTAATCTTTCTTAGTGACTACAAACAGGCTACCACAATAATTACAAGCTTCTCGATCATATGCATGCTACCTTGAATTTTTGAATCCAGCGATAGATTGTCTTCTGCCTGATAAAGAAAAGCCAGCTTATCGCTGAATTATTATTCTCGAAAATATCCATCACAACAGCGGCAGCAAATTAAGTGTTTTCCAACCTAATGTCTTAGGTAGTGTAATGGTTTATTAGACAAGAACCCGTGGTTCAAAACCTGACTCATACGTCTCAAGCAAAATATGAAAAATAAAAAAAAAAGAATTCTTTTGGTGACTTCCTCTCAGTAGTCTTCTAACAACAACACTCAGAGTGTGAAAAATTTTCCAAATTTGTCATTCGTAGTCGAGGTTAAGCTATAGATTGACGTAGACAACATGGTCGGTATAAGAAGCTAGGTTGTTATCCTGACTAAAGCGTTGTATTTGCCAATGTTCATGAAACTATTCTTTTTTTCAAATCCTTTTCATTTCTTTAAGAACCATGAGGGTATAACTAGCCTCTCCTTTATTTTCCTTCATTATTTCTTCGTTTTGCTTTGTTTCCCTTAAGCAAGCCTCCTGCTAAGCAAGATATTCGCTTAATGCAGCAGTTTCTAGAATGTTTCAGATGCCAGTTGGTTGTTACTGAAAAATAATGTGTTCTGTGTGGAGAACTTTTCTACTGATCTTGCTAACATGTTGTTGTCGTTGTTAATATTCTCTGGTCTTGAAGAGTCTTGGTCTTACTGGTTAGGTAAAGTAGAGGGCATTTTTAAAAACCCTGCCTTAATTTTTTTTCTCTTTTCCGGAATACGCATGTAGGTGTAAAGCTCGGGTTTGTCGTCATTCAGGTTAACCTGATAATTACACCGCCACGGTTTTTTTTAGCTTAAAAAATTTCATCAATCGTTTGCCAAGTCACGTAGCATCCAATAAATATAAGGACCAGATATAAGCAGATATTTAGTTTTGCTGCTATCGCAATAAGAAAATCCTATAAAACGTGAAACGGCCTGTTCACGTAGTAATTATGTTCAAGTGCTCTCTTAATCGGGAATAATTATGGCTGACCGCAGTTTCAAAATAATTCGGTTTCGGTTTTTTGTGTCTTTATCACAGATTTTGACCCTACGATAGGGCGATCTATAACTACTGAAAAAAAGGACGGATTATCCTCTCAGATCACAGGAAAGTACTTCAAGTCGTCATTTATAAGAAAATTTGGGTCAACATCATCTAGATATGATGCACCCACTCGTGATCTGTTTTATTCCAATTGTGAACGAGTTTTTTTTTTTCTAAATTATAACTGATCTCCATCAGCTAAAACAAGAAGACGGAAAATCTTCTCTTATAGGCGCTAATCACTTTTCACTATGCCTATGCGAGAAGAAGTGATAAAAAAGTTTGGGGTATGACGCCTCACGTAAATATGCCATCAATGATCTAACAACAACGAAAATTATTGTGATAAAATGCAAGGTGGTTCCAAAAGAGGATATATTTATAGTCTATAGAGGAAAAAGGGAAAGTAATAGATAGAAGAGCAACGAGACCTCACACAATTTGTGAAGTATTACTATACGGCAACCCTCCGTAGTGCCGTGTAGAGGACTATAGTTTTATACGCAAAGATTTTCAAAGAGTTTCACTTATTAGCCTTCAGACTGACTGCAAAGCTAATAAATTCACGAAAATTTTCTAAAGAAAATCAATTTCAATTAAGCTGGACTGCAGTGAATGTGAATATGTTGTGGCCCACTTCAGTTATGGATATGCAATCTGATGGATTGGATTTAACAATGATGGATTAAAAACAAATAAAAAGAAAAACAACAAAAACGCCAATTGAAATTAATTTCCAAAGAAATTTGTGGCAACAAAAAAAATAAATTTTGTTGTGCTACCATTGAACTTGGCATACAAAATTATTATTAAGTTAATGTTGCTGTTGATGTTGATGTTGATGTTGATGTTGTTGCTGCTGTTGCTGTTGTTTTTCTTCTTTCAGTATGTGAAAATCGTTAAATAAACCAGCAGAAAAGCAAACCGGTAAGCAAACAAAGACGGTAAAAAAAAAAAAGAAAATTCAGGTCATACATCAGAGTTGTTATGGGAAAATTTGTTTCGTCTTTTTTAAACAATCGTTTTGTGTCTCTTGTGAGTTTTCTTTGCCAACATCGCATATGAGAGAGTTCTGTCATGAATTTTCCATAATTTTCTGATATTTTGAGTTGAAAATGAGCAAAAAAAAAAAATATGAAGGTTTGAAGGGAAACAATGACAACAATTGATGGCATTTAAATGCCACTTAAGAAGTATTTTAAGGTTAAATTTTTGTGTGAAAATTCTTGGCTGTTCTTTTGTCTTTTGTTTTTCTTTTTCGTTACTTATTTATCAAATTAGTTTAATAAGCGGCCTTCTAACCAATGATTTGTTTGTGAAAGTAAATTTATAGCATCAGGCAACATGGTTTCTTGTTTCTTTGTGACCGATCGGATTAGTATCCATTATTGCAATAAGAGTCATGCTATAAACAGATTTCGTGCGCCAAGTGCTGCGCAGCAATTTCAAATAAATTTTACTTTGCCAACGTTGCATTTTCCGTCGTACTCGAAGGATTATCTTGTGTGGTAGTGTTTTGGCTTATTCGACATGGGACCATCCTTGAAACCTCAGTTCAGATATCTCGAACACAACAAGAATTTCTTCAGCGACATTCTCTTTGAGCGGTCTTCCAGCCAAAACTCTGTGAGAAAATTAAAATTGTGATAAAAAGTTTCACAAAATAACTGTCATTTGCGGACGACTTTTAACTGGTTAGCCTGTCGCTCATGGATACAATTAACACACACATAAAATAAATGGATGATGTGAGAAACTAGTTTGTATGAGTGCACAAACCTCCTCCAATCATTCGTCTTTCATGGTGCACTAGCACCATTCACATTAAATTTGTCAAAACAAGTTATTAACGTATCCCTTAAGCCCCAAATTAATATTTGTCGTTAGAAGCATATTTATCTTGCCGCACGAATTATGATAATAAATTTACAAGAATTTTTAAAAACACACATGTCACGATTTTTTTTTTTTTTTGTATACTGAAAAATTCATCCTTATATGCTCAGAGAGTATCTTGTTCCTAGGCAAAGGCAATCGCCAAACTTATTATACTTTGGCCTTCTAGAGCAGGGAAAGACTTGAGTAGTGAATCAGGAAATATCTTTGAAATGAAAAGTGTTAAGAATCCTTTAACCTGCAGTCATACATACTCTCTTATATGTATATCGCTCTGCAAAAATCAAATTTCACACGTATTTGCGCTGGACTGTGACACATTTCTCTTCTTCCGAATTAAAACGTCTACAGAAATAACACCAGAGAGTACCTCACTAAGGGACATGCCTCCATATTAGATAATATCCCGTAAGGACAAGAAATCACATAATGAATGCCAATTAGAAAAAAAAGCAGAAATTTAAGGTGTTTCGTTCTACCTGAATTAAGATTCGGCCAGCTTAACCAAGCTGTCTAACAGATCCCCACTTTTAGCCCGAAGGCTTTAGTCAAAGAGTGAAATTTTTCCCTAATTTCTAGGTTCATCGTGATCGAAGGCATTCCTATGTGCGGTTCATATTTGGGGTTTTCCACTATGATGATACTAATTTTGGTCAATGCATTTGCAACATGGTAAAATGTGGGACGTTCAGATAGGATTACGATCTAGCTTCTCACACCACTTATGTTGTGTGTGTTAATTTTATACATGAGTGACGAGACCCAGAGTTTAAAATCGACGCTGAACGACAGATTTTTATTTACTCTCAGGGTTATTACAACAAATCTGCTGAGAGAATGACGCCGACGAAATATTTGATCATATTACGTTTCGTTGGAGATGCCAGATCTGGTGTTTGAAGTGTGGCTTCATGTTTAATAAGCCAACATTCTACTTGCGGCGAATACAGGATGTTTTCATTGCATTCAAAGCAAAAGGACTTCAATACCAAGACACTGCAGCGATTCTCTATGAGTTCCCAATGCGCAAGTCCTCTATATGCTTACCATTAAAAAAAAACAAAAATATTTATGCACGTGAGCCTGACTTTTTAATGAAATTCTTTCCAGGTTTTTTCATAATTTTTCTTTCATAAAATCGAAATATTTCTTTAAAAATTTTAATAAAAACCGTATGATTAATTCTTTTTTCCCGTTATTCTTTTGTTTCATTACAGGTAAGAAAGAGATGTTAAAATATTTTACTGTGTTATGTTGGGGTGGGGTCAGCAAGCGTTTTAATAAATAATTCAGGCTTTCAATGAATTCATAAATTGCCATGCAATGACATGTAAGTGATGAATTTTTAATCATTCTATGGACAATGAAAAGAATTATTAGCATAAAGGAGCTGAATGAATATGAAATATTCACTTTGATGACAGTAAAATTAAAAAAAATTTTCATTGGAATTCCTTTAACGGTAAAATGTTTACAGTTGAAGGAATTCCTCTGTAAATTCTTTCAGGGTCAGATATTATTGTGCAGAACAATTAAACAATAGGGCAGTTAATAACTCTTCCTCGCCTTTTAAAACTGTGAGTCCCCCGTTGTATTTGTTTTGTTTAATTTACTGTCATCAAATCAAACATTTTATTTGTTTCACCTCTCCAACACTTTTTTTTTTATTTTTTTTTTTATTATTTTTCGCTTAAAATTCAATTTAATTTGAATACGTTTTTGATTATTTGCCAAAGGTTATACCATAAATACCATGCGTCCCTCACAAAGGTGTGTTTTGCTACGTACGTACGAACGTTATAAAGCAAGTGACACATTTAACACAAACATACGAATGCAATTATAGCACGTCACACAATTAAATTTGACATCAATACGAGTGTATGTACCGTACTCTCACATTGCAATATGATATGGATGGTTAGCGATTGAAATAAAATCAGTCCCGCCAAGTATTTACACAAACAAATTGCAATTCTTAAAGGGGCGTACACGTTTGAAAATGTATAACATTTTAGAAATAAAGCGTAAAAACAGAATTACAACGACCTACGTGTTTAGATAATATCGGGTTATCTATCAGGCTAGCAAGTCTATCAACGATTAAATAAAATTCAGCTGAAATGAATGTGATCATCGTCAGTGAAAGGTGTATGCATTGATGAATATGAATAGGTTAACAACGAAAGAACTCCTGAAACAAGTCAAAAGCTGTTTCAAAAGTGATGATAGGTCCTGATAATCGATCTAACTGTGCAATGAATTGACAAGATCTTAACAATATTAAGAGACTAGACGTTAAGCGAACCTCGCCTACAAACACAACTTCCTCTTATGAATAGATCGTAGATATTAATGCATACCTTCCCGGTTGATTAAGCAAGTGCAAGCCCTGTCAGCTATAATATACTTAGTTAAACGTAGCACAGTGCAACCGCATTGTGGATTTCCATCTTTATTCCTGGGATTTTTAATCAATCTCCCGATGTAATTTCAAATGATTGTGCTACGTTTTACAAGGCTAAACTTTTCTCCTGCTCTTTTCTCCTTTGTTTTGAGCCATCAAACTGAGCAACAAGAAGTCACTGTAGACTAGTTGGAAACTGGTTATCTCCCCCTTTTTACCGGGATGTTCATAGAAGTCGCCGTGTCTGGTATATCAAGGTTCAAACACCAGCTCAATCCTCTCGAACATAACGAAAATATGAAAAAATAGTTTTTCTCCGGCGACTTCCTCACAGCAATCTTCTGGCTAATAATCTGAAAATAAATAAAAATTTCCTTGAAGAGTTTTTCAAAAATCTATCGTTTGGAATCGATTTTAAACTGTTGGTACCTCCTCTACTGAATAAAATTAACTCACACAGTATAGATGGTGTGAGAATCAAGGTTCTATCCTAACTAAAGGGTTGTAATGATCAATTGAGTAAGTAAAGTAATACGATTAGGCCTATGAAAGACACTCGATGATAGTGAGATAAAAACCAAATGTGGTGTCCTCGGTAGTGCTTGCTAAGTTGGGTTGGATTTCAAAGTCGCAGCCTCGTTATTCAAATACAATTCGATTCGCAGCTACTTCTGGACAGGTTAACTGACAGTTGATTGAATTTAGTCTGTACTTTTGCACTCCTCTTGGTAACATATGGTTTCCATAAAGCCTTTGTATTTTGCACGAATTGCTGATGTTTTTTGTTCGTCTTACTATGTAAGGTCATAATGCCCCAGTTCCTGGAGGGTTGTGTGCCTTCAGACGTTCTCTTTATATCCACTTTACCAACACTCAGGGCATAGTCTCCAAGACTAGAACTCTTCATAATCACCAATCCCTGCACATTAGCTTTTAAGGCCCGCTTGATTGTTCTTTCTTCAGGGAAGAACGTTTAAAGACGTGCTCATTTCTTGCTGCCAGCTTCAACTGAACTTCTTCACTGTACTTGTACGCCAGTTCAGTTTAGCTATGCTAGTTTTCACTGACCCGCTTTTTTTTGTTGTTGTGTTGCATGTGCCTCCCTCGTTTCTTGAAATGTTTGCAACAAATTTTTGAAGCTCTTGCATTAAAAATTACGTTGAGTAATTGACTTCAAATATTGCAAATGTGAATATGGGCTTGGCATTTACTTTGTTGTTCTGTGAGTGTGTGTGTGTGTGTGTTTGTGTGTGTCTATTTGACCATCTGTCTGTCTGTTTTAAGTTTTAAGTTTTAAAATTGAAATATGATATCCAACAGACAGAGATGGACACATAAGACATGGACAGCAGCATGGGTCCGAAGAGAAAAGCAGAGTATCTACAGCAAACAGCAGACATTTAAGTCAGTTAGTCAGGCATTTATTTTGTCAATCATTTGTATAACATTACGTTCATCCGTCCGTTCGTTTGTCTGTCGCTAGATTTGTGCGATTATTTGTTGTTTTTTTCCATCAATTTATTTTTTTTTGATATTTTTTTTTGGCTCGATAGTGCAAAATAAACTTTGAAAACAAAACGCAACGAAACACTGACAAATTGTTATGGAATGGAATGCATAGGGGAATGAATGTCATTACGAGTACAAACAACAACTATGTTCTGTACTGTACTCGTAGTGTAGTGTGTGTGTGCGGGTATGTGATTATGTTTAACATAAAATACAAGTGTCAGTACAATACAACAATAACAACAAAAACAAAAACAATATTCATGCCATCAATAACTGCCTAATGCATGTGCAGCAACAACAACAACTTTGTTTATTTCGTCTCTTTACTATGCTGACATAATTATTGTCAATCAAAATCCAACTGTGCTGTGCATATTTGTTAACTTAACTACAATTGTTGTTGTTGTTGTTGTTATTGTTCATTTATTCATTCATTCATTTAGTTGTTGTTATTGTTCATATTGTTAGTGTAACAATATTTGTGATTGCATTTAATAAGAGAAAAGGAGATCAATTTCATTTCATTTCATTTCATTTCATTTCATTCCATTTGATTTGATTGAATATGACATTCATTTCAAATCTTATCTCTCTATCCCCCAAATCCTCCCTCCCTTCCTTCCTCACTTTTTCTCATTCTCTTTCTTTTTTATATTTTTTCCAAATTATTCAAATCATCTTGGCTGACTGACTAACTGACTGACTGACTAACTGATTGACAAATGGCAGTTCAGAGTGTGTAGGGTGGTATCAAGTAAAACCAAAGAAGCAGAAGAAGAAGCAGTAAATCAAACTATTTTTCATTTGTTGTACGAAAGTGCATGATGACGATGCCACACACATCAAAAGAGACTTGTAGTCTCATAGAGCTTCGTATTATAAAATCTGATTGCTGGCATGGGCCATCGAGAGTCGCAGAGTAGGAGGAGAGTAGGGGGCTGTAGTGTAATTTATATAAATTTAATCAAATTCCACTTGTTTTTTTTCTGTTTTGTTTTGGACCCATTCCAGTTTTATGACAAATATTCGAAAAAAATAAATCTCTCTCACTCTCTCTCACTCTCTTTAATAATGACACACATTTTTTCATGGCTTACAACTTGAAATTTGCATATAAATGTAGAGACAGTAAGCCAGTGAGTCAGTCATTTAGTCAGTCAGGCAGTTTGTTTTGAAGCAATAATAATAATAATGAGCCAAAATTATAATGAACGTTTGTACACAAGCTCTGCGTACATTTGTACATGTGGGTAGTAATGACCGCATTTGAAACTCTATAAACAAAAATGGTGTCCTTTAGATACAACAACAATTGTTGTTGATTTATGATGCGATCATTCTATTGACCATTGCTATAGGAAAGGCATTTTATTTTTGTGTGTCCATTCCGTTTTGAATGGCTGGGACCATGTTATGACAAGATATATAATGGGATTTATGATCTCACATGTCTCTTGACTACAACTCCAAAGAGACCAAATTCGAAACCGGGTGACAGTTTCAAAGGTTTTTTTTTTTATCATATTTTAATTTGTTTGCTGCTGCAGTGAACATAATAAAGACCAGAATGCACTTGAGGGAAAGTAAAATACTCCACTATATCTAGACATTGTTTCCAGGCAACATCAGGTGGCAACCCTATTGTTCTAGGATTTGTTACAGAGCAACAACCAGCTTACCATAGAAACTCGATTAATACAAACCAAAGAAATATTAAGTCGTAGTGTAGTCTAGTCTGATTATAGTGGCCAAATTAGAGCCTTGCCGAAACTGGCCGTAATTCTGCTTAAGTTTCGCTGAAAACCTTTGGGGAAATGTCAAATTCTGGACTCTCTTTTATTGTTTCTTATTTGAGAAATAACTTTAGTTTTCAGTCTTAATTAAATCACGATAAAATCTTTATTCTCATTTGCATAAAGTCTTATTCTGTAGGTGAAGTCCATCAATCAGAATTCTTTAGCAATATTCAGCAACATTAGCTTTTGTAATGCTTCAGCACTGCATGATACTCTGACTTCGCTTTTACTGGAAGGATTTACCATCATGCAAAACTAGGCGCGATTATATAGTCGTTGCCTGGGTACCTGTTTACATCCAAGTACATCGCTGTAGTCACTTTTCAAAGAACTTTTGTTATGTGCTCTCTGCAAAACAATATAATTGGTCCACATCTACTTCCAGACAGACTAAAGCCAATTGGCTGGATTTAGTGTATAGTTTTCCTCACATTATTCCTATTGTGACATTTGGTTTCACACAAAGCATTTTCAGCTTACCATGTAAGATTATATTGCCCTAGTTATTGGAGTGGAGTCCTTTGGCAGACCTCAAGCTCCTTCGGGGTTATATGCTCGCTCAAAGCACTACAATTTTCTACGTTTAATTTGCTATTCTATGGGCACTTTGTTGGATAAATTCCCGAGATTCGTGCAATTGATTTTGTTGGGTTAAAATCTTCTGAATAAGACTTGGAGGCACTGTTTGATGAATGCCTGTACATATGACGCAATTGTTGTATTTAATTCCTGCGAGGCAGACATTTGAGTTTCAAATTTTTCGTGTTGCTTGTGAGATTCGGCATGCTGAACATTCGAATGCCGTTTGTGGCTTTGTAGTGGCCTCGAAAAACATTTTTGAAAGCCTGTGGTTAAAACAATTTTTTTTTTTCAAATCGTAAGAATCGCATAACAACCCCAGTTTAAGTTTTTTTCCAGGCGAGGTATAAAATAATTGCAGGCAGAATTCGAAAACTAACGGGAATAACGAACATCATGGTTGTGTCATATAAATGTCGCGAATGGTCTGTAGTGTTGCAGAGTTTCATCGAATTATTCGAAAAATTCTTGATCGATATCAATTACTTCGTATTATTGTGGCTTTTGCAGCCTAACTCGAGAGGACCACCGTCCCTTTTTCGCCTCTACAATGTTGAGGATTCACAATGAGTGACATTATTCTCTCAATCATTGCCTAGTTTTCATTAGTTTCCCACAAGGAGAGAGTTACAGGCTGTGACTTCTTAAATTGTGTCTGTGTTTTCTTCTAATTTTTATAAACTATTTTCTGCCTCTCCCTTACGCTCTCTTAACTACCAGTGAGACGTCGATATAAAATTAAATTTCCCTTTTCATAGTGTTGTTGTATTGCATATATGAACACAATATGTTTAAATGAGTGGAAAAAAAAATGAAGAGAATTTGATTAAATTCATAATTTCATATGCACATTCACATAAAAAAATATGTACATACATACATACATATATGGATGTGTATATATGCGTTTGTTTCTGTATAAATACGTATGTTATTGTTGTTGTTGTTGTTGCTGTTGTTTAATGTAAACAAAAAAACCGAACAAAAATTAATAAATATTTAAGGAGAGAGAGAGAGAGAGAGAGAGTATACATCGTAAATCCATAACAGATACACACACGTACCAGTTAAATCACAGTGATATTTACTTACGCTCGCCATTTACAATATTTTTCCCATTCTCCTTTGTGAAAGAGAGTAAGATGGGTTGTGATAGCGAGATGATGATGAATTTTTAAATTATCCTGTGTTTAGAGAAAGAGAGAGAGAGAACGATAAAGGGAAAGAGATCATGTTTTATGTGATATTTATTGACATTTAGATGTACATACGTGTATCTGCATTAAGGCACAAAATTATATTGATTGTGATATAAAAAATATGTATGTTTACTGTTATAAAACTTATGTTGCTCTACAACAGTAAATAGCGCACCGATAAGAGCAGTCGCTCACAGATTTTTTTTATATTAATAGTGTGTGTGTGGCTGTTCCATAGGGTTGTGTTGTATTAGCAGTAATAATTGATGATAGTGTCATATGACATTATCAGTGTTGCCATCGTACTCTTTTCAATAAAGACCAAAAGATAACTCCATAAAAGCATGAAAGACACGATAATTGATGTTCGTTTTTTGTAAATTTAACACGTTCACGCCGGCGCGTACCTCTGGCGGCCCGCCCTAGCCTGTCTTATCGGGCGGCGCGTACGCATTTGACTATGCTATTATATGGTAGGTAACACCAACTATTTAGATCTTTAACAAAATTCAGTATTGTTCACTGTAAAAATTCAAAAGCCTTAATAAGAATGAGAGAGACGAATGCACAATGAAAAACACGAAACTTTACGCGATACCGTTGTATTGCTGCAAACCAGTTGCCGCCCGATAGAGCGAAAAGCATTTAGCACAGCCGCCAGTAGGTGAAAACCATGAATGTAAGCGCCGGCGTGAACATGTTAAACATTTTGTAGTGTTCATTAGCATCTATGTTAGCTTAGCTCTCAAAAAGACTCAATGTTGCCATGGTAAAATAAATTTATTCCACAGAGGTCTCAGTTATGTAATTGACACACACATACGTGCAACTTTATGGCACATTTCGTTCTCTGAAAGCTTTCTTAAGGAACACACACAATACTTAATTGGTTACTATAACTCTTTAGTCAGGATAACAACCATGCTTCTCACATCACCCATGTTTTGTGTGTGTGTGTGTGTGTGTTAATTTTAGCTCTGAGTGGCCGAACCTAAATTTTATCATCGATTTTGTACTACAGATTCGAGAAACTATTCATGATAATTTTATTTTACCCTCAGAGTTTTCTACATAAGACTGCTGAAATGAACTCTCAACAGGAAGATTATTTTGGTATTATTCCTACACTAATCCTGTTTTTCGAGCTATGCAGTCTATGGTAATACACAGTGGCCATCTATTGTTGCCTAGAAACACTAGCCACAATAATCCTTGTAAGCATTTTTTAATAGTTATGATTATATTTGAGGTTTAGCTTGAATCAGTGGTTGTAAGTGGTTGTGGCATGACCACAATTTAACATACGACTCTACCTACTTTAAAGAGTTTAATTTGTCCATTAAAAGAGGCCAGTTAAGCATTCCAAGATATTTTTTTTTTATATTCATTAATACGTGGCAACCCTCTTGTGTGGATCTACAACTTGTAGTGTCCGCAATATTTATGACTTCTGTACGATAAAAAAAATATTTTTTGTTACAATTGTGCGACAATACCTGGTACTATGAAGCAACAATTGCTTAAGCTTAGAGGTTAGATGGTCAGAAACTAGTCCACAGAGTCTAGAAATCGGGTTTACCTTAACTTTTATTTGCATTGAAAATGGATAAAGTGAGTTTTAAAATTGGCGATCGCTGTTATGGTAGATCGGAGACTTATATTTTTGACATCATGTGGATAGCTTTGCAATGACTCTGAACGCAAATTCTATATCCCTGGTCTGGTATTAGCTAGGATTTCAGGATCTCATGGAAATGAAATGATCAACCAAAGTACTACTGCTGGATGCCTTAAGTCATGTAACTTTCTGCCAATGGCTAGAGGTCAACTTATCAATGCACAGAGAGCCGGTTGTAAAGTACTTTTAACAGTAAATTTAGAATATAATTGATGAGGGGTTCCACATGGAATCACTGAAACTTCTGTATTGAAACAAACGTGCTTGATCGCAAGACTTACGGTCTGTAATTTCACAGGAAAAAGAAACTATAAAGATGGACTACATCTTTATTCTAGTACTGTGTGAAAGCTATCAAAATGTGGTCCTATGATACAGTTTTTTTTAACAGATGGCATCACTGCTTAATTGTCAACATGTATCATAAAGAGACTGCATGTGGTGGTAGTGCATAGCCAACGTTATCTCTCTAGATTCTGTTTAATATCTCCTGATGGTGGACATGTATGTGTATGTGTGTAACAGTAATTGTAACTGTGCATTTGTAAATGAATATGTTTATTATTAACAACCATTACATACACATGCATACACACACTCTTTTTTACGCTCTTCAGCAAACTCTGCATGGGAAAATATTGGCATATACTTGGTGTATACGTATGTATGTGTGCTGATGTGTGCTGGTGGTATGGTGTTCTGGTATTATGTTGTGTTTTTTAATAAAAGCAATAAAAATTTTATTTATTTTTTCATTATTCATTGAATTAATATTGAATTAAGCTGCAAGTAAATTACGTGTTTATTGAAACTGCAAAAGACAGAATAAGAGAAAGAGAAAAAAGAGAAAAAAGAGAAAAAAGAGAAAAATCACAGTGACCAATGTTTTCTACATACAACCAAACGCTCTGTTAGTCTCTCTTGTTTTTTTTTTCTTAATTGTGCTAACAAAGCGCCTGCATTTACATGCATGCTCATGCACCTACACATTCACTCACCATTAGCACTGAGTCACTCACTCACTCACTCACTTACATTACAGTTTCATGCTGACATAATGAATACACGTCTCAAGAGTAAAATAATGTCATTTATTAATGAAATTTAAGAATTAAAATTAAATGAAAAACGTGCTTGTGTGCGTAAATAATGTGGGCTTTTAATTTTCTTTTTTTTTAAATCATTTTGAAGGAAATTAAGAACGAAAGAAGAGTGAAAAAAAGATGGAAATTTAATCAATAATTTGAATAATTTAAAAATGTATTGCCAATTTAAAACAAACAAACAACAACAATAAAAATGAATTTTAAATCTTGAAATATAATTTTTTAATACTCGAATATAAATTGAGAGAAAATGTTGCATACTTTAGGGTACAAAGGAGCATAGACAAAAGACTGCCGCGGTACGGCATGCAGTATAGCTATGAAATCAATATGAAAATATTCAAAACAAAACGATTTTATCGAAAATACTCTAAAGGTAGGACGGACTCAACATTAATTCTCCAAAAGTCCGGCAACTGCAATATTCAATTGGCAATTTAGCCTGAATATACAGTGATGATCTGGCTTTATCGAAATAATTTTGTAAAGTTTAGTTATGATGTAAACATATGGCGAATACAGCACGCTATGAAGTCACATTCGATTCTAGTATTCATCAGCGGATCTACAATAGATCGAGTTACAGTATGAATTGTGTTCGGAACTAGGAATGTTGATCATAGAAGAAAGGAGGAAGGGTTGTGGTGTTTATGAACATAAGAATTTAATATTTTCTTAATAATAATTGACAGGAAAGTTTTCAAAATCAAAGAGAACAAGTTTTCCCTCCAGTAGTGCTGAAGGACCAATGCTGTAATACCAAAACCACAAAAACTGTTTACATCGGGATTCGTAACAATTTTTTTAACTTTTAAAAGAGAATTTCTACGTCAGTAGATTGCCGCAAGAAATATTTTTCTTTCATATTTCGGGATGTTTAAGCAAAGATTTGAATCACGGGTTTAAGTCTAATAAGCCAACACTAGACTATGGAGCCGTTTAAAGAAGAAATCAGTAATCTATCCATTGGATAAAGCTTAGCGTATTATGTGGTTAGTTACTATCAACTAACCTGTCTTGAATTCACAAAGGCATCTGTTCTTCGGATATTAGTTATGCTACCTAGTATGGCAATATACTTGAGAATTTCTTGTTAAATTGTTGGAGATTATTTTCTGCTCTTTACAATTCTTATATCAGAGTGTTAAACAATAAAAATCGCCTCTTTTTAATTATCTTAGCTGCTGCAAGAAACACTCAATCTGCTGCTGAACTACTACTGTAAAAGGTAAAGTTAGAAAATGTTGAAATGTTGTTTCTGATGAATCACGTAATTTATGTCGCATCATACAAGTTATCATCAAACGTGCTTGTTTTCTATTCTATTAGGCTCTGTTGTCTGTGATATAAAAGCAGAATAATCGATTGGTGGACTGTTGTATGCATATTCCTAACAATTCGATTAAAGTTCTCTTTGTTTTTCTAATTGAATTGAAGAAAACATTTCCTCCAATAACGGCCAAGTCCTTTTTAAAACCTTCATTCCATTAACTTTCTTTTTTTTATTGCAAAACAACAAACAAACAAACTGTAATCAATACAACACCTTTGTTGTTGTTGTCGTCGTGAATATCCTGTTCGTGGGAGGAGTAATGAAATCATTCTGTATTGTTTTGTTACAATAGTTGTAAAGGACAACGAGACACATGATGAGGAATTAATTTCATTTGTTTTAATAAATCAATTAATTTTTTTTTCATTTTCTCTCTCCCTCTCTCACTCTCTCTCTCCCTCTGCATTTTGAATATCACAACAATTTTTAATTCCTTGCTTCTCTTTTAAGTATGACAGTAGCCTTCGGTACCTTTAAATGCAACACCCACAAACAGTTCAAAGCGAATGCAAACTATTATTGAAATTGGATGCCAGAGAGAGAGAGAGAGAGACAACAATTCAAATAAACTGCATGTATGAAACTATTTATTTTACAAAAAAAAAAAAAAAAAAAAAAAAAAAAAAAAAAAAAAAAAATCGAGTAAAAAATTCTATTCAAGCGAAAACAATGAAGAATTAATTAAAGTAGGCAAGCGACGACTTAACATACAAGCACTACAGTTGTGTAGCTTTTTGAGTTTACAGATGATGTTTTGCAAACCATTGCGCTCTGCGGTAAATAATGCCGGATGGACACAGCGGCGCATTTAAATCTAAACAAAGCTAGGTAGAGGGCTCACGAAAAAGTCTGCTTACACTTCAACCAGCGCAACCTCTGTATGATTGTTAGAGTCACTACTGGGCATACAATTACTGGCACTCTTGTAAAGAGGATTTCTGAAGTAGCTCTCGAGATGAGGAAGCAGAGGAAACTGTTATTCATCTAATTAGCACTTTCCCAGCACTATGATAGAACAAGAACAAAGCACCTAGTGTCATGTAAATTTGGCTTAAATGAAGTGTCCAGCATGTACATTTGCAGTGTAGGTTGCCTCATTCGAACCTCCGAATGGTCCTCAGTGTAACGGAAAAAATAGAAAACTGTAGTTGAACAATGCATTTTATGTGGCCTTAGTGTTCTGGTGGCAGCTCTTGGATAGACAGAACGTAATACCCCTACCTCTACCTAAAACACATTGGCATCTCGTCTTTTAATAATTGAACGTTAAATAGATCAATCCTTGGATGTAACTGGATTAACCTTTTGTAGTGACGTATTCATTTTAGTTCATTAGCTCTTTGTGTAACCTAAAAGAATGGGTTTTAATGCAAAAGATAGTGTCGCTATGGTCACAGACTCTCCTATAAAACATCGTATTGACCCGTTTCTGTATGACTTGTACTTTATTAAGTTGATATGGCAACCATTTACAATTATCCAAGTGCTGATGGACGTTGTCAATGATTTGCAAATTAATCTGAATTATTCAAAAACATTCCTGATGATTTTAACTTCTAAGCTGCTTTTGCTAAAACTTTGGTTTTCGAAATTCTCTCGAAAAATTTCTTTGCATATGTTGCCGTTACATTTCTGTGATAGACAAAAACCAACTCTCGTTGCAGGTGGAATAGCAAGCGACACATGGCAATACGTCATTTAATTAACATCGAGTTGAAGTAGTCATTGACGAAAGACTGATTCGATGTTGGTGGCATTTACCTTGCAATGGTTTCCTATTTTTTTCTTTCCTCTATTCGCGTTTCCTGATACAATAAACAAAAAATGAAAAAAGGAGACACTACACACTATGACAGTCTCTTGGCAAAAGGGAGTGATGCGGACGTACTGTTGATGTAGGGACACAAATATATGACAGAGCGCTCTGTAAATTTAAAAACATGCAAACACACAAACTTAAAAAAAAACAAAAAATAACAACAAAAAAACAAAAAGTAGGCAACGAATTGAATGAAAAACGACAATTGACAATCTTAAGTGCCATTTTTTTTAAAAATTTTTTTTCTTTAGTCGCTTTCTGCTTGTCTTTTTTATATCTTTTTCGTCAACTTTTTTTTATGAGAGTTTAACGATACTTTGATGAAGTAAAAAAATCGATAAACCTTCCTTGTAATACCAGTTAGGAACGTTAGTGAAGGAAGCCAAATTAGATGAGCCTAGCCTCCCCAGCCGGTAATTAAATGGAATCCTTTAATTCTTGTTTCGAATATGACTCCCGAACGTTACAAGCCCTTTTAGTGTAATCACATACGACTTGTTAACGATTACGATAAAATCCCAATCGAACATCGTTCTGTAAGAGAATGTACTTCGAGTTTCTTTGCTCTCTGTTACAATTCAGATATACTAATCCTAACCAACCCGTTCCTTACGACTCTTCTTTAAAGTTCAGCTCTAACAGTCACCCAATGATCCCCAATGGTCCTGAAGTACTATGCTTCACACGGGTGCAAAGACAGTATAAACACTTGTAGCGTAGTATCGTTTGGCGTCAATGCCTACATTTTTGCAAGTTCATTGCATAAGGATTCATGCAGAAGCTTCCGTCGAACTTAGGAGAACATGTTACTAGCTAGCATGAATCGTAGTATACACGATCTCTGTGCCACTTAAATAGAAACCCAATGTCACTGAATCCAACGCTAGAAAAACAACGGTCGAAAGCGATGAAGTTTGATGGCAAAGGTTGAATGTTTAATCTCCTTCCAAAAGAAACAAATTGAGTTGAGCAAAAACATACCCGCGAAATATTGACTCTAATATTAGTCAAGAACCCTAAGATCAGCTATATGCCGCCCTCTTTTTAAAATTCAAACTAATCGATTACTACGGTCTGTGTAATTGCCCGATTATATTTAAGCCTAAACAATCGATAACAAATATTGTCTGTAATTGTTGAACACTCATGAATAATTTAAAAACTACCACTTGTTTGCCATGCAACATGAGGGTGGTAAAACACTGACAGTGTCCTCGAGACTATGCAAATGATGGCAATGACGTTCAAGTAGTCTGTGGACTTGCAAAATAAGGTGAAACAAAGCAAAAAAGAAAAAAGCGACACAAGAAAATAAAAAAGAGAGATCTTTTGGTTTTTAACACTTTTTTTTAGCTGAAATTCATACACAAACAAAAATTTGCTGTTCAAAGTAAAATGTTTCTTTTGAGGGTTTTTCTATTGTTTTTCTATTTGTTTTTTGCGTAAGTAGTGTGAGAATTTGAAGACGAATTAAAAAAAAAAGCTGCAGTTTTTATGCAAACAAACGTTGTAGTTTTGTTTTTATCCTCTTCATAAGCGCTGACTGTGGTGGATAGTGTTGTTGTGAATGTAAACTCTAACTGCATCGTCTATATTCGTGATGTAACGTCACGTAAGAGTAACAGTGTCTATAACGGAAACCACTAAAAAAAAACCATGTTGTTTTCCTTTTTTTTCTTTTTTCTTTTTTCTTTCTGCAAAACAACATCTTGAACATGAAAAATTACAAACAACAACAACAGTAACAACAACAACAACAACAACAATAATAATAATAATGAATATTTCAATTTATAGATAGAAAAAGATTGTTCCTTTGGTTGTAGTTGTAGTTGTAGTTGTTTTTATTATTTTTTTCTCTTTTTGCTTAACAAATTCACATTTAACACGATAAAAAAAAAATTGTGCACTCTGCAGCACTTGAATGCATTCGCTCACTCACTCACATACATACACTCTTCAACATTTACTCACTAATACACTTGAATATTTCCGCTGCTTTGTAGCTCCATCTCTCCCTAACGCTATTTTCATAATGTTTCTGTTTTTATGCTCCAGTACTGCTTCCTCTATCTCGCTCTCTCGCTCTCTCGCTCTCTCACTTTTCCTTTAACATTGTCTTTTTTTTTACCCAGAAAACATTTTTATCAATTAGTTTGTGGAAAATAAGTTCGAAACTGTAAAAAGCAAATGAAAAAAATTAAATGCAGCCAGAGATTTAAAAAAAAAAGAAAAAAACTTGTAATCTAGCATGTCATTGAAAATGGAAGTCAATTATTCACCCCACTGTATGGAACTTAATGAAATGAAAGCTATTGAGTTCAACAACTCTCTAGAATGTACATGAAGGTACAGTAACAGCACTTCCAGTCAGAGAGAGATTAACTAGATTTGTAGACAGTAAATCGAAGTCAATAGTTGGAGTCAATGGATGGCTTTTACATCCAACAAAACTGCTTGCAATTGTCTTCAGTTAGTCTCTTTTGCATCTCTCCCCCATCTTCCGATTGCTCCGTTTCAGTTCCAGTAAACAAGTTCTTGGCACTCCTCAGGAGGTCGGTCTACTGCAGCAGGTGCTATGTTGATAAAATTGCCCTATCAGTCGCTGCCAAGTACTAACACGCTCTGTAACATGGAGATTAGGCAGTAAGGTGAAGGGGATGTATCCTTTTTCAAGAGTTGGATGTGTTTGTCATGATGGTCATTGTTAATGTTATCCTCTGAGGGGTCTACGGCTTGCCTAAAATCCGAATATCTTCGCAAGGGCTTTTTCAAAGGGAAGTTAACACTTCCCGACGGAAACTCCAAGACTCCATAATTCTCAGAACAGCGCTCCGCGTCTTGATGACGCATTTTTTTTTTGAGTTACAGTGGGTCATAGACAATTGTAAAGCGAAACCAATATGACCTTGTTGTTGAGTACATTGATTTTCAGGCGTTTGGAAACACCACACTTGGCCAAGTCTTCTTGCAAATCTTCTTCCCTAATCGAACATGCCTAGAGCTTATCAATATGTCCTCTCTCTCAAGCTTGCACGTGTTGTCATTATGTCCACAGAGTATTACATTCTCCTTCCTATTCAACTCTCTAATTCTCATTGGTTTTAGGTGGCGAGATTGTTATTCTGAGATCTCGCCTAGCTGTTTTGGTTTTGTTCTGACAACATGTCGTCTAATGTAATTGGAATCCAATAGAAGTTGTCATAATGTCTTCGACAAGGTGACCAAGGCGCCTGTTTTTGCCTGCAAGCCTTGATGTCTTTACTTGCCAGGATGCTGGCAATAATTACTTTGAATATCAGGGGAATAGAAGGCATCCCTGCCATGAGCTTGATTTAATACTGATAATACGCTTGTCTAGAGTATAATGGTGAACGTCCGTCATTCGACGAATTACTCCAGTGTATAGAGGGATCTACAGTTTAAAGTCAGCTTCAAAGACAGATTTTTTTAAGAAACTTTTAATTTCAATTTTATTTTTCTATCAGTGTTTTTGCCAGAAATCTGCGGACAAGAAGTCGGCAAGAAAATATTTTTCATATTTCATTCGAGATATCTGACTTGGGGTTTGAACCGAGGCCCCACGTCTAATAAGACAACATCCTACCTACTGTGACTATGGGGACTTACTGTATTTAATACAACCTGTTTGTAGCTGCAATATTAGGGGTTTTTTTTTTTTTTAAATAAATAATTACAATTCGTTTGCCCTTAAAACATAACGTGATCCTATTAACGGATGGGTACACCGTGCTAAAAATGATGGTTCATTTCAATTTTCCTGTTTAATATCCGGTGGAATTATTTCCATTGTGATTGTATATGTCTAGCAAAGACAAAGTGAGAGAGAGAGAGAGAGAGAGAGAGAATGGAATTAATTCACTATCTATTAACGAGTGAAGGGGGGGGGGATATCATTTTCTCGAGCACCTAGTAGATAATGGCTGTAGAATATTACAGTTAATGTTCAGTTCTTCTTTTTTTCCTCCCTCATTGGTTTTTTTTGTTGTATTACTTGGATATACATTTCAGTTGTACTTGCTTTTTATCTATCCATTCAATTGCTTTAATTGAATTCAATTTTCATGTGAACAAAAAGAAGAAGAAAAAAGAACGAATAATCATTATGGGGAATGAGGAATTAAAACATTCGTATTCACGTGTGGATAAGTTTTTTATTTTTTCTCCCCCGCTCTTCAAGCCACATATCAACCCATTTGACCATTTTTTTTTTCATTCAATTTTATTTTGATTGCATTTATCAATAATATTTTGTATGTCACTGTCTCTGTCACTATCTCTGTCTCTGTTTCCATTTGTGGCATCATCGTCATCATCATTGTAAATGATTTTTCATTTTTTTTTCGTCTTACTTTCTTTTAATTATTCCTGTTAGTAACACCTTCTCCATATGTGTTGTGTGTGTGTATGTATTTGTCATCATTAGCTGCATTTGTTCTTTATTTCAATTAAATTAAATTAAAACAACAAAAATAATAAAAATAATAAAAAACAAAAAAAACAGTACGACATCAAAGCAAATATTCCAAAACAACAACAATTGATTGGAAGTTCAATTTTTAATTGACTTTTATAAACGAATGTTGTTTGACGTCTTTATCGAATACATTCAGTCATCATACAGTCAGTGTTTAATAGCAGTCTTTCAAATAAGGTCACCTTATAAGGGTGGTATAACTGTCAATTAAGGTAATTTTTATTGTGGATGATGTGTATGAAACCATTATTTTAGAGGTGATAGTCATATTTCATTATTGATTTACTTAGTTTCAGTTTTAGTAAATTTTTTTCTAGAATGTTAGAGTTGCCACTTTTCATCTCATAGAACATTGTAGGCAGTGATATGAAACTTTCCTTATTGAATCTCACTTTCTCTTGAGAGTTATATAACATAAATGATAATAATTTTTTCAGAATTACAACCTAATTTCTCTCACCACTTATGTGGTGTATGTGAATTTAATACATGTGCGGCGGGAGCTACAGTTTTAAGTCGATTCCGAAGAACAGAAACTTTTCATTTGAGAAACTTTTCATGGCAATTTTATTTTACTCTTAGAGTTTTTGCTAGAAATCTTAAATCTCTGTCTGACCTAAGATTTGAACTGTGACTTTACATCAAATATACCCGCGCACCCATCCTATCTTTCTCTAACTTATTGTATTATATTGCTTAATTCCCCTAATTGTCCCTCCCATTTCTTACTGCGCCTTTTCTTATTTAGTTGGTCAATATAATTCTTTAGTCAGAATTACAACCTAGTTTGCGTGTGTGTTCATTTGCAGGGCCTACAATTTGATTTCACCTCTTAACCTCAGGGACATGGCAACCCTATTGATTTAGAAGCTGCTAAATCTTGATTAATAGTACCTAAATGGACCCAAGAAAAATAAAAAGATGGAGGTAAGGGAACGAAAGCTAATGTAGAAAGTGGATCATTTACTCTTATTTGCAACATGATGAGAGCAAACAGCTTGCATCATCAAATTCTAAATTCTGCCACGAAAGAAGATTATGTGTTACCTTACTTCCAATTTAAGGCAGTGTTAATGGCCTATAATTCGCAAACAACCATGATAAAGGCAGGCGTTCCACACAACTACAAAATATTCTAACAAATATGTGGATGATGCAACACCACTGCAGAGTGTTGAACGTTGTAGTAAAACAATTTGAAATATTTTGTATTCCTTTTAATTTTTCCTTCTTTACCTTCTCTTTCCTTAAGTTTTTATAATTTTACGAGCAATTTTACGGCTCGTTAAATTGTTTTGGAAAGAAAAACAAACGATTCTAAATCCAACAACAAATAATCATCATTATCGCTGCTAGGAACAGCAATAGTACCTGCACTACAGTACATTACATTGCATTGCATTGCATCGCATCGCATCATTATCGCTCAAGTCATTAGCAACGAAACAACAATAGAAACAACATCAACAAAGCATGTGTCTGCAAACCATGTGTCTGCAGTGTATGTGTTGCAGCACCTTGTAAATGTGAGAAGCATTTGTTTAAGCAACACGCTCTTGTCACACATCAGTCACTGATCAGTGAAGTGATCTACAAATTGAACACGCTACGATTGTTGTTGTTTTTATTTTTCGCAGACAAAATTTTCTTCTGCAATATGATCTCGCTCATCTTGTCTCGTCTTGTCTCGTCTCCTCTCGTCTTTTAATCCTAAATTACGATGAAGGTTCGTTCACTTGGCCTATGAACAGGGGGAATATGGAAGAGTCACTTCACAACACTTTTTTTGGGTTTACTTATCCACATAGCTGGTCATGGCCGTGGTTGTGTTGATGGTTATGGGGTTGGTAATGATAATGTTTCTCTATTTTATGGGTTGTTGTTGCTTTTACTTTTGGCTTTTTATGTTTCTGACTAATGTGGCATGCCACAGAAACAAAATGATGCGCAGTGTTCTTGCTATTTCAGCAGGGTTTTGAGATTTTTCTTTCTTCTCTTTCTGCTTTTTTTTTTTTACCGGTTTTTAATGCCTGTGTTCTGCTTTGTTTTGTGTTGTGCCTGTCTGTCTGTCTGTCTGTCTGTCTGTATGTCTGTCTGTTTGTCTGTCTGTCTATCTTTTTTCATGTCATTGTTTAGAAACACCACCACCATTATGGGTCATAAAAAGGTGTGAAGTTTTCTATAAAAACCAACAATAGCAACAACAACAATAAAAAACAACAACAATAATAATAATAATAATAATAATAAAATCATATTACCATGTAGAATCAATTAAAATAAACGCCGATAAAACTTTATGAGCGTTGAAAAGTTTTTAATCGATATCTTAACGCCTGCCGCCTTTATTGATTCTAGAAATGGATCGTGATGAGGTGATAGGGAGAACGAACATGTTCAATAGAAATTAATTTGAATGGCCATTACCAATCAATTTCATTGGTTGGTTTGAAATCTTTCAAAGAAATCATATGTTGATTCGTTAAAAGCCTAAAGCTTCTCACGTTGATTTTCATTTATCGCCTGAAAGTAATTTCGATACATCATAATAGGTGTCCATTGCATAGGCAATATGGCGTATATGGACAAAAGAGAGAATTTTAACAAGGATTTCATGAATTTTATTTCGAAATATGTTCAGACAACAACTTAGAGGCTGAAAAGGTACACATCTCTTAGCAATCATTCAATTTTAAAGTAAACCCTTCTTTCTAAGAAAGGCTTTCTTATTTCAAACACAAGTCAATAGTTTGTCGCAACAGAGAAAATTGTTTTCAAACTAAGAAACAGTCCTCTACACATGCATGTCATTGGTTTGGAGATAGGAAAGTAAGTTGCACGAGTAATGACAGAAGTTGTAAGTTAGGTTATGTTAAATTTTCAGCCATCAAATAAAGCTTACTTGGTCTCCAATTGTTCCTATACCGACATTTATCGATTAATCTTTACTGGCAATTTTTCAAACCATCGTTATAGTTTCATGAGACAGATGACGTAAAAGATTTTCTGCGTTTCGAAGAGTGGACATAGTGTGTGTCAAATTGATGTTGGATTATTTGTTTGTTAGTATGCTGGCTTATTAGATGTGAGGCCACGGTTTGAACCCCATGTCAGACATCTCCAATCTATCTTTTCTTTCTGTGAATAAATAAAATTGCCATGAGAAGTTTCCCAAAAATTTTACGTTCGGAGTCGACTTTAAACTTTAAGTCCCACCAATCATGTCTATAATTAACACATACAACATAGGTGGTGTGAGAAACTAGGTCGTCACCATGACTGAAGAATTAATGACCAGTTAGGTATATGTGTACCGCAACATTGTCAACCCATACCTTTCGTTAAATAATCCACAAATTTTCAGAGTATCGCAGTTTAAAAACTTTTGTGGAAAATAAACCGACAACCCTCAGCACTCACAGAGAGGGTAATTAATATATTGCGCGTTTTGAATCGGTTAGCGTGGTCAGACTTATGGCTGTGGGCTTACTGACTGTATGAAGGACAAAAAGAAAAATCAGTAATTTAGCTGAAGAAATAAAAAGCCTGATTAGCAACCAGCTGCTAGAGATCCTTGTTCCTAGCTGCCGTGAGCTATCTTCTTTGAAAATTATGCTTGAATTGTTAATGCACTTGAAATCTTAAAATCCTGCCTTTTATGCTTCTACCAATTTTTGTCTGTTAATGTCTTTTTTTGTATAATCCTATTCGATTGTTTGGGCTCTTCCTCTAGTAATTTCTAGGACGATAGTGTTGCCATCTCTAGTTGCCTATTAACAACCCGGTCTGTTTATTGGATGCAGTGGTAAAGAACTTTACTAAATGATTTCAAAACTCTGTTGCTGTTGATGCTGTCTACTTGTAATATTCTAAAGGGTTCAGGGTTATTTTGAATGAACTATTTGGAGGAGATATGAACACTCTGAAAAAACTTTGTTTCGGTTTTAAATTCGAAAGGCTCTCTTGAGTCATTTAAAACTGATGCGAAATTCTTTGCAAATTTAATTTCTTTTTAACCTTCACATCCACATAAGCCATATTGCCTTGATTATTCGATTATTTCGAATCGTTCGATCGTTTCAAATCCTTCGATCGTTTTGAATCGTTCGACCGTTGGCATAATACTCGCTTGAAATTATTTGCTGGTGTTTCTAACGTTTATCTTTCACCGCTTGCAAAACTCGATATTCGATATTAAGAAATTGACCCAACGAAGGTCTTGACCAGTTCCTTACTATTTGGGGATACTCTTTATGTGACCCACATGTACACGAGCTTTAATATTTCAATGGGTGGTTATCAGAGTCAATTATCGAGTCGTTTGTGTGGAATTACCACACTCATTTCATTTTAACTTCAGGAATTTATTCTCCAGAATACTTTCCATGGAAAACTATTTCTTATAAGACAGTTTTGTTTTCTTTTTGTTTTCTGAAATAATTCCTTTAGGCTTTTGACCAAAGGAGGGAAAGGTCATGTCTTATACCAGCACACACACACATGGCATTATAAGTTTTGTTTCCTTTTTTTTTTCTTTTCAGGCATTATGGTGTCTGTTTGCCATGTTGTTTCTCTTTTTTTTGTACTTTTTGGCCACGTTTGTAATAATAATCATTAACTTTTACTGCCTATATGAAGTTGGTTGGTTGGTAAGAATAAAATGAAAAAAGAAAAGAAAAAGACAATAAGAAACGTAAGAATAAATAAATGAATGTAAACACCATGAATGTTAACAAATAAACCATGAGGATGTTTGTTGTAAATCTTTCAAAAACAAAAAAAAAAAAAAACAAAAAAAAAAGCAAAGAAACGTTCGCTCGCATAAGGCTTTAGAGAAACAAATATGGCTTAAACGAAAAACGTTAAGAACAAATAAAACTTTAAAACGTTACGATGAACGATACTCAAATGACGTAGAAACCAAAAAAGAATAAAAAAAACCGTCGTGATGATGATCGCTTGTTCTACATGCCTTATGCTCGGATAAAAATGCACAAGCACTGAGAAACATAAGAAGAAAACAACAAAAAATAATGCCAACAAACAAACATTAATTCAAATTTTCAAACGATTGTGTACTTACCACGGCACCCTACTCTGAAATAGTTGGCTGTGGTATTTTAAACAAACACTCCATTGTAAGTTTGATTATCTCTTGAATTTCCTTAGGAAATTCTCCTGCCACATGGCTGATGATTACAATCCACTTGAGTTGTATCGATTAGGTTAACGAGCTAAGAAATGTTTTTTCCGTTTGTACTTTCTGTGAACGTTTGGCTATTTCGGGCTTTAATCGGGAAATAACTTAACGGACTACTTGAATAACGTTGTCATTTTGTTGAAGTAAGCATGATGACGTTGCCTTAAGTCCGCCATTTTTTGTCCATCTATTGGTGACAAGAAAAAACGTCCTGTGCCAAGGTGTATTGTAATTTAGTACTCTGATGTTGGTGGCTGATGTGTTTACTGTTTAGCTGGTCAGGCTTCCGGGAAACCCCTGGATGGATTGTAATGCAAATGTTTTGGGTTTTCAATGCGTGAGTTTAAATTCACTTTGAGCCTGTAGTGTTACTACATTCCAATTCAGTTTAGTTCCGCCAACCTCGAATACAAACAATTTTCTTCAGGTGTAGATCGATCTAGAAAATGCCAGTCATCTAGATATAAATTTCCTCTGAATCGGCTCAAACCGTAACCAATTCTTTCAAGGTTTTCTTTAGGGATTCACGATTCCTTTGTGTTATCTCCCTGTTTCTTCTGTTGATATAGTTATCGATATTTGAAGCAAACATTGCTCTGCATCTACATTTTCTCATAAGGATTGACTGAATAACTTTTTAAAACCCAATAGGAACGTGCTTTTTACCACAATTGGTTGAAAATTACATTTCGCTTTGCTTAAACTTTATTTATTTTCAATATAGCAACTTCTAGAACCGTAATGTTGATTTGTTATTGTAATTATTTTTTCTGTCTTTTTCTAGAAACAATTGTTTGACTTGATACATTTCAATAATACGTGTAATGTTCAATAAACCCTCGTTATTTATAAACGATTAACATAAAATATCACACATTAATCGATACAAAAAATCAACAATACAATGACAAAACAAAATGAGAGCAAGAGCATGAGAGAGAATAACACGTAAATTATTTTGTAGTTTTTTTTTTTTTTGATGTTGTACGTGTAGGTTTGCATTTCTTCGGCCTTTACCCAAATTTTGTATTAAGGTGTTGTATTGTTGTTGGTCGTTTTATACACGTACTTTGTTGTGTGTGTGCGTAATGTTTTTTTTTTTATTTATTTGTTGTTGGTTGTATTAAATCTGCGTGGATTACTGGTTTATTGTTATTATTTTTTGTAGCTGTTGCTGTTGCTATTGCTGTGCCGTTGTTTTTGTTGGTAACGATCGTGTAAAGTAGCGCGGTGAACGAACTTAAAGTAGTTTGACTGGAAAGTAGAAGAAATGCTATGAAATGTATTTATGATTGTTGTTGTTGGCGTTATTGTTTGTTTTCTTTTTTCGTATCGTTTATGTTTATGTTCTTATTGAGTACATTTTTTCATGTGTGTGTGTGTGTATGAAAGAAAGAAAGAAAGAAAGAGAGAGAGAGAGAGAGAGAAAGACGGAGAGTTTATGTATTGTATTCGCGGCTTAGTTTCTCTTTTTCTCAGCTTAAACAAATGAGTGCTATAAAGAGTGTTTTTTTTTTGCTTATTTTAAATAGGAAAAGGAAATACAACACAAAAAATAACATGTTTTTTTGCTCTCTTTTTCTGTTATTAATTTTTAAACATAAAATTTATTTGGTTTTTTTGGTTTATTGTTATTGTTATTGTTATATGACTGTGTTATGACTATTCAATAACACCACAATTACCATCACCATCACCATAACCGTCACCAGCATCATCGTCATCATCATGGAAGTAAAATTAAAATATCAATACCCCCTACCCATCTACGATCTAAATGTCATTCCCCTATTAAAACAGATTTATTTTATATTTTTAATGAATAATTCAGTTTAAATTGATTGTGTTTATTTATCTTAATTATTTCATTAATTTGTTCGCTTATGACTTCTGCTTTCATTGAAATGAGCTCCCCGATTAACCCGGTAACCATCTTTAAATTAAGAATTATAATGAAACGTGTTCTAATTTCATTCCATTTAATTTCATTTATTTCTTGTCATTTGTTTTGTTTTTTTATATTTTTTTCTCCTTTCTTTCCTGTTTTGCGTCGACATTTTTTACTGTTAACTTATCCAACAACTCATCGCAACATGTTTTCAATTTCAAATAATTTGCGCATGAACATGCTTTGCTGATCTTATGCATGTTGGGCTTTCCATTTGCCGAAAACGAATACCACGGGGTACTAAAAGTGTGCTGTGGGAAAATTCTTTTAAATGGAAAGCAAAACAAATCTGTTGTGTTTTTTATTTTTGGGCAATTGATAAAAAAAAAATAAATAAAAAAATATGGAACAGGCAGAAGCTGCCTTGTTAACGGTATGCACGTTAAGGCTTAAGGCCGTCAATGAGAGAATTTAAGATTAGCCCTGTAAACCAGTGATTTAAGCCGCTTTACCTCTAATCTGTGCATTTCCCTTCAAAGCCTTAAACAAGCTCGCAAGGTAACGGCATTCCAAACAACCCAAAAAGGAGCCGTCTGAAGAGAGTATTATTTCCATGGAATATACTTCCTTAATCATTTGATTAAAGAGCATCGCTCAAACTATTTTAGAGTTATAAAGAACTCATGACAATCATATCTACAAGTTGGTCAATTCATCTAGCAAATGATAGTTTCAATAATCTCCATTACATTACAATCTCTAAGGCAATGACCAATAGGCGTTGATGTTCTCTCTATTGCTGCAAATCAAATCTCAATTGAACATGAACAGTTACTAGACAAACTGTTCTGTTGTATGAATTTTATCACGTTTAATCACTTCCTAATCGGGAAATTTGCTACATGGAAAAACCTAGTTTGGTCTTTACAGCCCTCTAGTCAGGATAATTAACGCATTTCTCACACCACACATCTAGTGTGTGTAAATTTTATCCCTGAGTGAAGGTTACTTATATTAACTATGACTTTGAACGACAGATTTTTACTTCCAGAATTTTTGACAGAGAACTTCCTTCCTTTTGTTCGAGATGCTTGAGCTGGGGTTTGAACCAATGGCTCACTTACTACCTCGACTATGGAGTCAGTTTAGAACAACTTTAGTTGAAGGCATTTCTCCTTAAGAATAGTGGAGTTATTTTTCAGTTTAAAACCACTTACTTACTTACTTACTTACTTACTTAATTGGCCATAACAACCCGATTAACGGATTTCAGCCTGCCGCAACACATCCTTCTAGGCGCCTCTGCTTCTTGCGCGACTACGCCAGTTGGTCACACCAATCGATGACAGGGCTTCCTCGATTTGGTGCTTCCAACGGATACAAGGTGGTCCTCTTCGCCGACTTCCGCAGATCCCGGCATCGAATACCCGTCTCGCCAGAGCATCCTCCTCCATTCGAACGACATGGCCAAGCCAGCGCAGCCGCTGGATATTAATACGCTGCACAACGTCTATGTCGTTGAGGAGCTAATACAGCTCACTGTTCTAACGGATGCAGAAATCTTCGCCAACTCGCAGTGGATCTTACGTAGGACTTTTCTCTCGAATACTCTCAAGGCTGCTGCATCGGTGCTTAATAAGGTCTATGCCTCTGCGCCATAAAGAAGCACCGGAAGGATGAGCATCTTGTAGAGTATTAGTTTCGTCGCACGAGAGTGGTCTCTGTTACTCAATTGCCTATTGAGTATAGTAGCACCTGTTGGCAAGAGAGATACTGCGCTTGATCTCTAGACTGACATCATTTTTGGTGGTTTGAAACCACTTTTCTTTTCCAATTCTAATTATCGATATCGATCCAACCGTATAAGAGATAAACTAGGTCAATAACAATGTGGTACTATTTTTGATTTTTGAACAGTAAACGTCCGTTCTTTCAGTTACCTATACTTTGTACAACATTTCAACAATTTGTTAAACCCTGTAAAAAGCTAGTATTTGTCGAGATTGTCAAATTGAATCAGGTTTGAAAACAAAAAATTGTTGTCGTCCGTTAGAGTGACCATTGGCTTGATAGGAATCACTAAAACGTTAACCATAAGTCAGGTATAACCGGTATTTAAAGCATTATGCCAACTAGAGCTTGCAATATCAAGCTTAATGGTGCAACTAAAACTAAATGCAACAGCCAGAGCTTCAATATCAATTCCTATGTAAAATCACAATAAATGCGGGCGTAACGAAGTAGCACCATTTAATTGCTAGTTTTTCAATAATTATTGTTGATTGATGATCAAATTACAAAGAAAAATTCTAACAAATTTTTTTATTGTCTTTTCTTTTCAGGTAATACTCTTTTTTTCATATTTTAATGAGATAACAGGTAAAAAATTTTCCAACTAAACTCTCCCCCTAGAAATCTACACGCTATTTACATGCCAGCTCTTTCCAAATTTTTTCTTTGATTTCATTGATTGATTGGTTGGACTGGTTGGTGAGGTTCTTCTTTCTTTACCACTAAAATAAATTCATAAATTTTACGAGGCCTTTTTACCATGCTAGGCCTTCCTGCCCTGCATAATATAATGGAGAAGCTAAATATGACATTAAAGTTTTGAATTTTTCTTCGTTTTTAAATGCACATGCCTTCTTAATAGAGTAGTGCGATATTAGTAAAGTCTTCTAGCAATGTAAAGCCTAAACTGTCTCGCTTTAAATAAGATCCGATCGTGACTAATGTTAGTAGCCTAACCAGAGTTATTAAATTTTAAAGCCACGAACGTTGTTCTCAAAATTTAAATTCAGAAATTTCTTGAGTTTCTCTTAAGAAATCACAAGATTAAATACATAATTGGTCATCACAACCATTCAGTGAGGATTACGATCTAGTTTCTCACATCAGTTATGTTGTGTGCGTTAATTCTATACATGAGTGGTGGGACCTACAGTTTAAAGTTGACTCCGAACGACAGACTTTTGAGAAACTTTTCATGGCAATTTTATTTTCTCTCAGAGTTTTTGCCAGAAATCTGCTGAGAGGAAGTCATATTTTTGCGTTTTTTTGATGTCTGACCTGTCGTTTGAACAGTGGCCTTACGTCTAAAAAACAACGCACTACCCACTAGACTACTTAGACTTTAAGCTTCTCAAGCTTCCTACATGGAAAAACCATGATGAATATTTTTGTAGTTTTCTGAGTAAGTAAATCATATAAACCATGTTAAGATAGGTTTTGGCGATCATGATATATCAAGTGGACTCTGCATTACGATCACGTTATAGTTTTCCTAAAATGGGTTACTCACTCCATTTGGAAACTGCTGTTGTCTTTGCACAACATTCGAACAATTCTTATTTCATAGTTTTCAACACACTCATGAGACCAGCATCAATATTGATTGAAAGAAATTGGTCAAAAACAATCAAAGAATTGATATGCTAATGCCGTCAAAGATGATCATGATAAAAATAACAGTAATGTGGCTGCCAAAACTAGGCGACAAAAATGTTAATGATCATTAAACAACAACCTAGTAATGATATTGACCATGATTTAGTAAAAGAAAGCGGCAATGAATACACATTTTTTGGTTTTTTTTTTGTTATGAAACATGACTTATTAGTTCATGTAGTTGTTATTGTAAATGTTTTGCCCGATGGGACATGCTACAGAACAATAAGAACCACAAGAGCAAACTACTTATGCTCATAAGGCTTCAAAAATATCTACAATTTGTGGGAAAAAAAATTAAGAAATAAAAAGAAAAATCACTGGAAAAATCATGTTCCTGTCTCTACGAAACATACACACACAGAACACTTTTCAATAATAACTGTATGTACATATGTATGTATTTGCCAGATGTAAGGCCTATGCCAGGCTATACCGGTACATGTCATGTAACATTACAAGACATTGATAGTTACACACTTTGTCTCTCGTTGTTGTTGTTCGTTCGTTCTTTCGCTCTTCATAATCATCTAAAAACATCTAAAAATTTCCCGTAACTATTGCTGTTTGTGCCGTTTATGATGAGGACTCTTTTTGTTTTTGCAGCAAATTGTTGCAGACATATATATGCATGTATGTATGTATGTATGTATGTATGTATGTCTTCCAAATGTCCTGAGCTTCTTAATTTTTTTTTATTTTCCTGGCTTTCCTTTCCATTCCTTTGCTTTCTTTTTTTTCAAAAGTTTTTGTTTTTGTACTCCATCACACTTGTATACATATTTGACCAGGCCAACAACGACAACAACATATTGTGTTGCCACTTGAACTCTGTGTTCACCGTTGCTGTTAGAGAAAACTCATTGAGATGGACATCGACATCGACAACGACATTGTCGACCGACATCATCATCATCATCGTTTATTATTGAAGTTCACGTGTAAAATCTGGTAAATGTTTGTGGTCTAAATACCATCTAACCAGTAATAATAGGAACAACAACAACAACAACACTAAATCTGTTGAAGAAAATTTAAGTCAAAAAGCCAACAACAACAACTACAGCTAGAGGAACAGCAGTAAGTCCATTAACACAAAAACAAAACAAAAAGCAAAAAAAAAATAAAGAGATTGTCTCTGTGATTTTCTTCGTTTCCATTTCCCCTTCCCTTGGTTTTTTCCTGTGTTCAACAGGAAATCTTGACCGTAAATAATACAATAATAGAGTGTGTAAAAAAGAAAGCAATTTTTAATGTGAAGAGAATTATAATACGTTGAGAACTTCATATTCAATACACTGAGAGGAAAAAGTCCAAATCAAGAGTAATTCATCCCATAATGAGATGCCTTTAAGTAGAGAAAACAGTGTAGTTGTAACCACTTCAGGTATTGCGCTGTAATCATCTTATAATAGGCCAATAAACTTCTTTCAAGTAACTCAACTGCGACCAATTCCTTTTCTTTCTCCTCCTTTACAACAAGAGCTTCTGCTCGCTTAGAAATGAACTATGCTGCTGCAAAGGCATGTTATCGATGTATAAGGTGAGTTATCGAGAAGCTTTTAATTGCACATCCAGTTTAATTTCAGAGGCATAGCTTTCTCTCAATCTTCTCAATCCTTTAAACAAGAGTTAAACACACTGCAGTCTCATTTCCTGACACATGTTCTTTAGAATACTTAAAGATATTCTAAATAAATGGATCTGAGCACTCAATTTCTCTCACCGAAAACTTTCAAATATAATATACAATTGAAACTATGTATGTTGTCCTCTTGCCTTAAAGAGCAACGCTTTAATTTCTTAACTGGGTATGACGAAATATTTCGTCATACACGAAGTATTTCTACAATGGGAATGACAATCGCTTGGACTTTAACACAATTTTAGAACAGTTTTTTCTTCTTTTTTCGGCATTTCGAAGTTCTTTGGTAAATATAACAGAGGCAGTTCTGAGCACTGCAAACGCAACCCATTTCTCCTGCCAGTAATCAGATTTCATGCAGGATTTATTTTTTATTCTCTTGATGCTTTGAACAAACGTTTGTAAACATTAAGTCCCAAGTGTATTGTTGCCCACTTTTGTTTTGCTCGAAAAGAGTCCTGCCAATAATCTTTTGCAGGCATTTGAACGATAACTGCATGCGTATTATGTTCCAGATCTATTGCACTATCAAAAGTGTAGGTCTGTGACAGAAAATCATTTTTTCGTGGAGACACTTTAATAAATAGTTTGCCCAGTTTGTCTACATGGCTACATATTTGGAAATATCGTCAGATTGTAATTCTTAATCAAACCCAAGCGTGAAGAAAAAGCTTCCACTTCTTAGCCAAGTGCAGCAGATTGTTCGTATGACTTCCTTAAGGAAGTTTACTTTATTTTATTTGCATTAAACAAGTTTTGCATTGTAAGTTTTAGAATGAAAGGGTTACCATTCATCTTTACCAAGGTACAAAGACCTTTTTCATTGGGTTGTTGTATTGGATGGGTGTAGTGAGGAACATTCATTAATCAATCCTACTCTTTCCTCTGTCATTGCTTAAGCAATCTATGCTTTTCGTTTTTGATTAGTTTGTGAGGGTTAAAGCGTCTTCATGTTTAAAATTCTCACCAACCATGTTACGCGTGTTAATTTCGTTCACAACTGACGGAAGAGAAACTTTACGTGACAGTTTCATTGATTTTCACAATTGTTTGCCAGAAAACTGCTAAGAGGAAATCGCCGAAAGATTTGTTTTTTATATTTCGTTTCATTTTGTCGTAGATGTCAGAAGTGGACTATAAGTCAACATCTTACCTACTAGACTACGGCAACTGAAACTTCAGATTCCGAAATGTTTAATTTCAAATCTCTTCCTAAAGTCACTTCTCTCTCCAACAATTATGGGAACAAACTGTGATTAATTATCAGCATTTGCTTACATTTTATTGCAGTTTTTCTCTCAGTGTAACTGCAATAAAATGAAGTCAAGAGTCAACACTCTCAATTGATAGCCCGCCTCAATAATGTTCTGTGTGTGTGTGTGTGTGTGTGTGTGTGTGTGTGTGTGTGTGTGTGTGTGTGTCTGTCTCTGTCGATTTGTAAAATGGTAGAATATCCCTCATAAACAGATATTTTATGATGATTTTCTGATTTTATACTGGCTATGCTGTGTGTGTGTGTGTGTTTGTGTTGGCATGTGAATGCAACACTGGAAATTGGCAAAAACTAACGGCAATTTGTGTTGCTCTTGTTCATCAAACTGGTTTTATGGAATTACACAAACAGGCCAAAGAACTAGAAGAAGCAATACTACACGATGAATCCAATAAGACAACATCATACCAACAACAATAAAAACAAAGAACAAGAAAATAAAAGAAGAAAAACTATTGCCAGAAGAGTTACATTTTTAACCGAGCTTAACACAGACTGGCTGTGTCCATAATAGAGAGATTTTACGCTTTGCTGGAATGAAAGAAAATGTTTTTCATTTCAAAGAGCAGCCAACAACAGCAATAAAGATGAACTAGGAAAGAAATTAAACGATGAAATGGGGAAAAAAGAAAAACTGATGCTGCTGATCATCATAATCATTATCATTAACATCATCATCATAATCATTTTCTTTATTGGCCAAATGCTCATATAAAATCATAGTGAAACTAAAGAAGAAGGCCTGTATTCTTCAGTTAAGCTTGCGTTTTATCTTTTCATTCTGAGGCCATGTTCATTATTTTGCCGTTTTGTGTAGTGTAATGCTGACTTTTTATTTTTAAGTCCGGCTTAGAAGAAATTGTTGTTGTTGTTGTTGTTGTTGCTGTTGTTGTTGTTGCTGTTGTTGTTGTTGTTGTTGTTGTTGTTGTTGCTGTTGTTGTTGTTGTTGTTGTTGCTGTTCCTGTTGCTGTTGCTGTTGCTGATGCTGTACAGCAAGAAATTCTTCTATGAGTTGGCTGTCTGTCTGCCCCAAATGGATTTGTAGCTTTAAGAGGAAATAAACGTATATGAACACACATACACGCACACACACATACGTTTAAATTCTTAAGCAAAGAACACTTGGTACTCTTGTATCCTACACTGAGAAGTGTCATGTGGTTTACAGGTTAAACCTTAACTTGCGAGAAGATGAGTTTTTACGGCCCTGCTGCGACCAGAAACCTTTTATGCGCAACGAAAGAGAAGTTAGAGGCTAAGTGAGTATAAGGCAATCAAAACTTTCGTTTGAAAATCTAATTAAACCCAATGGGTTTGAGGCAATTGAAACTTTTGCTTCGCACAAAAATAACCTAACGTTGGTAACCCGTCAGGGAACATTTACACCCCACTAAGACCCCACATGTCTTGAGCCCAACCTTTGGATTTTGTGACGGTGAGAATGCATTATCGAAACACATTATTGTAGCATTTCTTGCAATCCAAGAATGAATTCTTGATTGAACTAGGAAATATTATTGTTGACACTAAGCATGGAGCTTCATAAAATTTGTCAAAGCAATAGGCTTCAAGATAACATTATAGGCATAGCCTGTAATGTTTCAGAGGGGAACACGAGATAAGAAGAATTCACAATGATAATCGAGAAATAATCGGGAAAGTATGATTACATAATGAACATAGTTGTCATATGGACCTGTATGGAGACTCTAGAAGTCAATAATTTATTTATTCGATTTATTTTTGGAACAAATCTTGCCCTCTTGGGTTGCTGTAAAGTAGGGTGTAAGATAGATCGACTTTCTCAAACTGTTCGACTTTTTTCTTGTCCATTTTTAGAACGAAATTATTTTCTGTTTGTATTTGTTGTGTTATTGTTGTCAAAGCTTGAGTTGTTGTAACTTAATATAGAAAATAAGACCAAATAACCATTCTGTACCCATATAAGAACGATGCTAAGAGCACGGCTTAACAAAAAAGAAAAATCAGCTTAGAAATGTTAAGAGTCGTTTACCTACCTTCGGGTCAACAAAACTAGACAAAAAAAAAAAACAATGAGCAGCTTATTTCAAGGGGTTTGTGGTAATAAAATTGTGTGATTTGTTTTGGTGTGTTTTAAAAGAAGATTTATTGAAGCCATTACTGAACCACGAAACGCCTTTCTTTCATTTCTATTCACTTCACTTCACTTCGCTTGAGTTTCGTTACTTTCGTGCAAATATTTTTGAAATTTATTATCCAGACTTTAGAGTCAACAAATTACTGGAATACAAGAGCTTTGTTATAATACTGGGAACTTAGGCCACTATGGCTCCATTAAGTTTTTTTTTTTTTTTGTAGATGAGACTTGCAGGAGATACTTATGTTTCCATTGAACCTAAGCTGCAGTCCAGAAAATCATTCATTTATTCCAGCATTGTGGTCTAAAGTCGCCGTAGTCTAGTGGGTAATGTGTTGGCTTATTAAATGTAAAATTAACACACACACAGCATAAGTGTTTTTAAAAACTAGGTTGTAATCCTGACTAAAGGGTACACGTACACGTACACATATAGTGGCACACTGCAGTCAAACAAAACTTAACGATAGGTTTTGTCGGAATCCCAAATCTGTCACTAATGTTTTGAGACTTCTTCTTCTTCTTATTCTTCTGTTCTTCTAATAGTATTTTGCCACAAGTTAGGGCACATCATGTCGGCAAGAATGGCTCTAGAATAGGCAGCTAGGTTCAATTCATCCAAGACGCCATTCATCCAAGACGCATAATACTCTACAGATCGATTGCTCGTAGTTCGTTTTATTATTTCTCTTTTCTCTCCTTTTAATTACAAAGCAATTAACCCCCTTTTTCGTATGCCTTTTATTCCGCTAAATGGGAAATTGGGTCCTAGTGGTAGATACTAGCATGAGAAAGTAACTGCACTTTCTGAGTACATGTACTAGATTGTTGCTGCGCGTTTGATGTTGAGAAGTGAGTTGATATACGCTCTTGATGTTAAACATAGCTTTTTCACAGGCTGTTGCCAGCTACTGTACTAGTCTATTGATGTGGTTTACTGGCAAAGGATTTCTGTCTAGAGACATCGCATCTATCATTTGCTATATTTCCGTCCTTTACTGCAAAGGCAATGTATTTTTGATTGTTACAGGAACTACTTTATTAGACCTTTCGAGCACTTCTTTGATTGCCACTGAATTTATTCTGAGAATTTCATCACTATGACTCCATTACGAGCGTTTGTAAAACTACGTACGTTTCCTTGATCTCAAACGTAATAAATACGAAGACTTTACGCATCTCCTGTATTTTACATTGTAATCCTTCTAGACATTGTTGTCCAATGAATTTAGTATTCATTTTGAATATTTTAATTTAATTTAATTTAATTTAATTCTAAATTTTAGACAAACCTAGTACTTTTAATGGTTTTAAAGTATTTTAGGGGCATTCACCAGGCACAGCGTTATAAACAGCCAACCATGGTATGTCTGCATAAGTGACTGGCAATTACAAGCCACACTTTTATGGAATTCTTACCCCCTAATACGAAGTTGCCGTAGTCTAGTAGGCAGTGTATTGGCTTATTAGACAAAAGGCTAGGGTTCGAACGAAATATGAAAAAAATATTTCTTCGGCAACTTCCTCTCAGCAGATTTCTGGCAAAAACTCTGAGAGCAAATAAAATTGCCATGAAAAGTTTCTAAAGAATTTGTCGTCCGGAGTCGATGTTGTATGTATGATGTAGGTTCTGCCACTCGGAGATAAAAATTAACACACAACATTGTTGGTGTAACGAAATCGCCGTAGTTTGTTAGCTTATCAGACGTGAGGCAAACGAAACGAAATATGAAAAAAATTTCTTCGGCGGCTTTCTCTCAGCAGATTTCTATCAAAAACTCTGAGAGTAAATAAAATTGCCATGAAAACTTTCTCAAAAATCTGTCGTTCGAAGTTGACTTTAAACTGTAGGTCCCGTCACTCATGTATATAATTAACATACACAGCATAAGTGGTGTAAGAAGCTAAGTCCTAATCCTGGCAAAACAGTTGTAATTATCAACTAAGCGAGTCAACAGCATTCCTACAAAAAGGGCAAATACTTCAAAAAAAAAAAAAAAAAAAAATTCCTTCAAATTGAAAAAATCCATTATTTCTGCTTTACTTGCTGTTTCAAGGCCAGCCAAGAAGAAAAAAAAAAGAAGAAAAATCTTTTAGAAATTCTCACAAAATTGAATCTTTTTCATCAATGGTCCAAACGTCCATTTCATGGTCTTAATGTGACGAATCATTACTAAAACTCCGTAGAGATTTAAAACCACAAAAATTTCGCACACTTGCTGCTATAGAAGTGAGTCCCTTTTGTTCTATTTCAACCCGGTGTTCTGTGTGCTGAAAATTTTTCCAAGAATATTCGTAATCAATTACGTGTTATTTGCCATGGCCTCTAATTTCTCTACAACTTGTTGCACGCCTCATACGTACGTACGTAGACTGCAAAACAACAGAAAGTTTTTTTTTATCATCTTTGTTGGTTTTTTTGTTGTTTTTTTTTTTGCTTTGATTTTCCCCCTTTAGTCCCAGCTTCAAAAATAAAAATCTAACTTAACTTGGCTGTAAGTGAGTGAGCGAGTGAGTGAGTGAGTGAGTGACTGAGTTTTATAATTGAATTGAAAGATTTTCTGCTGCTAAAAAAATTACAATTACTTTACGAGAAGTAGTAATACACAGTGTACCATCTATGGTTCTACTTTTTTTTTTTGTTGCTTTTGTTGCTATTTTCCATACAATAATGATTCTGCTGTTGCTGGTGCTTTATTACTGTGGTTTTTCTTCTGTTGCTTTGGCTGTTTATTATTGCATTAAAAGATAAACAGAATAAAGAGCAACAAAAAGTGTACAAAAAAAAAAAAAAAATTAAAGGAAATATACCCTGAGGTAATAACTTCCAAACTAAAGCACTGAAGCATTAAATGCAGACAAATGTGGAAACTCGTATAGACTGTGTTGTGTTTTGAGCTCCAACTGACTGCCATCGTAGCAGAAACAAAACTACAAGAAAACACCACCACCAACCTGTTAAACGCTCAAAAGAGACTGACTTTATAAAGAAAATAATTTTTGAATTTACTACGTTCTTCGGACGAGTCCATTGAATAAGAGAGAGAGAGAGAGAGAGAGAAAGCAAACAATTGCTGTAACATTAAATAGCTTAACTATTAAGTGTGTGTAGTGTAGTGTTGTTAGAATCTTTTTTACAAATCATAACAGAGCATAAAATTTGAAATTTGAAAGAGAACAAAATAGAAAAAGAGAGAAAGTCTCCACTGCTTCAAAAGCAACAGTTTTGTTTTGATTTCTAAACAGTATGGTAAACAATAACAAATTTGATGTGAGCATATGTAAAAAATACTAAAGAGAGCATAATATCAACACAAAGAGTAGATTTTTTATTCTCTTCTATTGAAGCAGAGAGAGGGTGTGTCTTGTTCTTAAGAAAATTTTCTACAAAAAATTTTCCGAAACATTAAATTCTTTGTAAATAAATTTCTCCGAATTTTCCGTTTTATTTTTCTTCTCATAATAATTTCTATTCTAAGAGAATTTTACTTCTTGTATTTCGTATAAAACAAAGAGAGTGAATTTCTCTTAATGTTTTTGTAAATGAAATCATGAGACTTCGTGTTCATGTTTATATTGCTATGGGTGTGTGTGTGTGTGTATTGTTTTCTTTTTTCGTTCGTTTATTCATTTGCACAAGCATTTGTAAATTTTAACTTTTTTGCTGAACTTCAGTTCGCGATGGAACTTTGAACATTACGGTTCGCATCTGTAAAACAAGTGGTTTTGTTTTGGTATGTTAGCGACGGTTCGTTTTAAATAAAATTTAAACAAAAAAAGTTAAGAAAAACTTTAAAATTATTATTTAATTTATTTAACAAAAGAAAAAAAAAATAAGAAATATATTCGTATTTATTTAAAAGTGTTTCCCTTAAGTGTTTAGTTTCTTAAAAAAAAAAAAAAAAAAATACGAATTTATTCTACAAAATTTTAAATATTGTGCCTAAATATTTTTATTATTAAAAATCAAGTCTTTAAAACAAAAGAAAAATAAAGTTAAAATAAATATAAAAAAAGAGAAATTAATTTCTAAAACGGGCAGTTTGAAACCAAATATATTTAAAAATATAAAAAATAAAAGATAATATTGCCTGAAGTTAGGCAACAAAAATTATTCAAACACTAAGAAAGATAATTCATAACACCCGAAAGGGTAGTAGTAGTTGATTTTGACCAATTAGAAAACTTGCAAATATTTTCATGTGAAAACTCCTAAAAGTATATCACATTACAGTAGAAACACAAGACCAGATATAAAGATTATTTATTTGTTCTCAATTTTAAATAAATCCTTGATAGAAGTTTTAATCAAAACAAAGAAAACAAAAAAAAAATACTGTCAAAACCCCTTAAAGTATACAAAATAAAAATAAAAACATCTTATAAGTAATTTTTTGCGAATACAACTAATCTTAGAACGCCAAAAATTATAACAGAAAATTGATTAAAAAAAAAAATTATTTACAATTAAATATTTGAATTTAAGCGTAAAATGACCAAAAATATTGTTTAAAATAAATATGGAAAATCGCGTATAACATAATCGTGTATTCTTTAATCAAATATTACAAAATTTAAATTTAAAACGCCTAAAAATATAGAACAAAAAATAAAAAATAAAGCGGTGCTATAAAATAACAGTAACTTGTCAAGAGTTTAAAATAAAAAAAAAATGAGTAAAGAAATTAAAAGGTTTCACTAAAGATATCTACATTAAAAACTGATGTTAATAGCCTAAAAGTATATTACAAAACCCATAAAGTTAACAACTAAGTAAGCAGTTGCGGCTAAGGCTTCAATTATCTGTCTTTCAAATCAAAGAAAATTAAAAAAAGAAAACTCGTATTAAGCCTTACAATAGGCTTCAAAACAACTTTGTGCTTATGACGACATTTCTCCACGGTATTATATGAAAAATTAAATCAATTTATTCGAAAGTTAAAAAAGCTTTTGCCTTTAAATATACTTCAGAAAGTCTTAAGAGCCTAATAGTGTGCTACATAAACTGATAACTGATCTACGGTTAATAAATCTCATAGTTTTGACCATTTTTATTTGAATAGAGCCTAAAATTATGCTATAATTTTCATTGAATTTAAAATATAAAAACATAAATTTCTCGAAAATAGTAATAGTGCAAGTGTATGTGTGTTACATCATCAATTTAAAACAATTTCTTTCGACATTCGTGATGTATTCAAATAAGGTGGATTTTAAATATTAAAATCCCTCTCTTCCTCCCTCTTTCAGTCGCATTGTGTGCTGCTGGAGAGAAAAAAAAAGAAAAAGAAAACGATTAATACGGTGTGTGAAGCGTGTCACACAAAAACCCAACACATAAATACCAAACAACCAACAACAATAATAAATAAAATAAATGAATATCACTCGGAATACCTAGACCAACATTTAAAGGATTTAAACAACAACAAAAACAAACAAGAAATATAACAAAAAAAAAATAAAAATAAAATAACGGAAACGATAGAGAATAAGTAAAACCATAACTCTGGCTTTTATTTATTTAACTTTTTTCTGTGAGTGTAAGTGAAATATACACACAGGATTAGTAACGGCTTATAACACAACAATTCATAATACAAGGAGGAGGAGAAAGTAAGCTGCATATACTGGGGAGTGCAATAATATCATCGCGTATTTGTTGTAATACAGTAGCTGATAAAAAATATTAAAAATAACCATAAAAAGCATTAAAAAAAATATAATGTTTATAATTTTTATCACATTATAAGTTAAAAATAAATTAACAAAAACAAAAACAAAAGAAAAAAAAAAACAAAGAAATATTCTTGAAATTATTTTTATAAGAAAAAAAAGAAAAGAAAAAAATCCAATTCTATCGGAAGTGGTTTATTGTTTATCAGAATTTGTGTTGTTTTCTTATTAAAACAGCAAAAAGATTAAAGTTTTAATTGTATAAGTGCGTTTTAATTTTGTTTCATAATAATAATTAAAAACAACGCGTATTGTTGTCTCAAAATATCACAGACAAAATGGTGGTTTTAGAAACAGCCACCGCCCTGTTGGGTGGGCCCTATGCTCAGGGTGCACCCGCTTTGAAAATGGTACAAAAGCGTTATATCGGATTACATCAATGGTTGGGACCACTACGCTCTAAGGAACTCAAGGAACAAATTGTAAGTCTCATTAACATATTTGAGATCAAATGAATTGAAATATTTTAGAAGAATTAATATTAAACGCCTCACGTTAGGCAACAATTTAGGTTCAAATTAACAGATGTATGCAATCGCAGTTAAATTTTTCCCTAAATACGGTTTATTTGTCATTTCAATTGTCATTGTTTTAAATTTAGTGACACTTTATTGCCTATTTAAGGCTGTGATTTTTTTTTCTATGATTAATAATAGCACGCGATCGCTTCTTATAAAGCCATTCAGAGACTACTCATTTTCTGTTCTCTTTAAAGTATGTGAAGGGATTTTTTATATTATTTTTAAAGTTGATAAATCATAATACAAATCAAATATAAAATCATTTAAAGCATATTCCGAACTGAAAAATAAATCCAATTAATGATTGAAACTCGTGGAGAACAACACAAATATGGTCACATGGACCAATGTATTATACCCGGAACTTAAACATATTTTTTGTATATGAAGTGGAAACCTTCTTCTTTTTAAAATCTTAAACCAACTCCACATTCAGCTACACAATTCTCGGAACTGGATTTCGCTAGTACTTGGCGAATTGGTTAACTTTTCCTGGACACAGTTTCCGAAGACGCTCTTTTTCACAAGGACTGTCCTCTCATTGTGACTGCTTAAGTAAACTTCTCCATCATCTTTCAGTTCTTATTGAACAGTAGCATTAACTGCATTACGTTCCCTATCGTCAGTGTTTTATTGAACGTTTGCCAAACCGCAGGCATTTAGACACAACATTATTGACTTGCCGATGAGGCATTGTGGCCGTAATGTTATATGGCAACTTGAAAAACCATTATTTTATGGCAGAAATTTTCTTCGGACCTCAGTTACATTGTCCATACTTTTCAAATTTGTTAATATTTCAATATTTTTCTACTGGCTGTACATCTCAGAATTTCTTTCAGTCCTGTTAGACCTTTCAGCAACATTGAAAGCGCAATGAGTGGAATTTTATAAATCAAATAAACATTTTGAATACTTTACTTAATTTTATACTCCAAATATATGCTGTAATCAGCAGTTAAACATACAGTCAAAGGAAAGTCTTCATAATCCTGCTAATTTTTATTATTTTCATATTCGTCTTGTTCTTCAAAACATTCTTGGTTGTAAAAGCATTAAACTATGCCGCAACATCTTTTTTAATTTGATAAAAAGCAGCGGGAAAAAGGCTACATATTCTGGTGTATGTAGATTTTTGAACTTGACTGTATTTTGAATTACCAGAATAATTCTAGAATTTATGTCCTTACATATTACGGTTGTCGAATTGTAGACGACGGTTTTGACAGTTTTTATAATCGATTAAAGATTGAAAATGTATGTGTTGTGTTGTGTAATCACAATGGACCATATGTGGCCCAAAGGGGAAATTCATCTAATATGACAACCGTATTAATATTTTGTTTTTTTTTTTTAATTTATATACTCTAAAACGCAATTGAAACTATGTATTGACAGACATTTTCGCAGCGATTTTCAATTTGAATATTTTGTTTTCCGTGTTTTGAAACTTTTAAGGTGATTTTATTTGAAAACAAAAAATACAAATAAAATTAAATTTTTTTTTTTTTGCTTTCAGTTCCATATATTTTGAATAATTTATTGGCCAATTAACCCAAAAGACAAACTAATTTGTGCTTAGTCAGCGATAGTCACCTTTATTTTGTTTAAATTTTTATTATTAAAAAGTTTTTCGTGATATTTTTAAAAATCATAAATTATTTCGATTAGTTTTTTTTGTCTTATAAAGCGAAGCATCACGACTAATCAAATTTTAAATTTAAAACATTTTTTTCTCTTCTTTTTTTTTCAATTTAAAACATTAAAAAAAAAAAATTTTTTTTAATTTGTTGCTTAAAAATGCCTACCTGTTTACGAACGTAATTTTTTTGAGTGTAAACTACACTTTGTTTACACAAAATTATAATAAAAACACAGAAAAAAGTGTAAAATAGACAGAAATAAGTGGGGGAAATTATCATTAACCAACACACCCTGTGTTTAATTGTTTTGGTTCTTTGCTGGTGTTGTTTGAGGTGTAAATGGCATTAAAAACAACAACAACTTTAGAAATAAACAAATAACTCTTCCCCTCTTCTTAATCGCACTCAGTTTCATTTTAAATGTTGTTGTTGTTGTTGCTGCTGCTGCTGCTTAAATAGAAAGAAAGCAGAATAAAAAAACTTGCAGCAACACTTGAAACATTTTCTTTTTTTCATGTTTTTTATAGCTGTTGTTGTTGTTGTTTTTGTTGTATTTTTTTTTTTTATGTGCATCCATGCGTACGATGTCATACGAACACGTAACAAGTGTCATGCACTTCATACGTCATTTAGACTCATTTATATGCGCTAAAAATGCAAGAAAGAAAGAGAGAGAGAGAAAGAGAGAGAAAGAAAAAACACTGAGTTTGTAATACCCTATACCTATACTATAGCCACATAGGTTACATGGTATATTCGTGCTGTTGCACAAAGTCGGTCGACATGATTTCGTTCAAATCACTTACAAATCCTTTGCAACAAATTTTAATGATTTTTTCTAATTTCCGTTATAAATAGTCTGCTATAGGGTATTAGCAGCATTACAGTGTGTATAGACGTCTGTAGTTTTTTTTAACTCGTTTTTGTGTTTTGTTTTGTTTGTTGCTTTACAAATGTAGCAACAGTAGCAAGAACAGCATCGTAAATACATTTTTAATATAAAAAAAAAAAAAAAAAACAAAAACAAAACAAACAATAAACACTTGCATGTTTTTATTTATAAGTGTGTGTGAGAGTGAGAGCAGGAGTGCGAGTGCATAATGATAAAGAAAATAACTGAACCGAGTGAACTTTTGCAACATGAATGTTGTCGCCGATGTCTCGTATATGCATGCTGTTAGATGTTAAAAAGGCGCAATGCAAATACAATAACAAAAAACGTTATTTGAATACAGTCAAGGATAGAAAATAAGTACACAGGATTATTAGATTTTTTTTTATTGTAAATTATATAGTGCTAGGGGTATGTCAAAATTTTTCCATGCACACTCCTTATGTTCCTCTTTTCTTTACCATTACGTTTTGTGTTATTACAGAGGGCGAGAGAAAAAAAAATCACATTCAGTTGCAATGATTTCATAAGAGGGTTGGTTGGAGTACTTTTTTTTTCATTCATCACTTGATGATGGTGTTGACGATGATGGGAAAACGTTTAAAATGAAAACGTTTCCTTTAACCACAAAGTTTCAATTGATTAACGTTGTTTTCCTTTCTGTCTATTTTCTTTTATAAGTTTAAAGATTGCTTTTAAAAAATAATTGAAACAAAAATAAGAATTCTTTTATGCTTTAAACGATATTAAATGCAGAATACACTCAATAACTGAATAGAAATTTAAGTTTTAAAAAAATAGTCAACTTTAGGATCGTACACCATGTGTTGTGTATTGGCCTCTGCAATATGAAGACAGTAATTTTTGCTTCTTCTTCAATTCTAAGTTCATTTTGGAACACACTTTCTTACCAGGGTATTGCAGCACTACATTCTGTACCGGGTATTATGAAAGCAACAAGTTAAGTTAAAATTCTTTGATGTTATCTTATGTGGAAGACACCACTTTGATAATTATTCCAGCAGCATCCATACGTAATTGGTTATAACAATCCTTCAGCTAAGGTTATGACCTAACTTCTCATATTACTTATGTTGTGTGTGTTAATTTTATACATGAGTGGCGGAATCTATAGTTTAACATCGATCCCGAACGACAGGCTTTTGAGAAACTTATCATGGCAATTTTATTTACACTCAAAAGTTTTTATCAGAAATTTGCTGAGAGGAAGTCGCCGACCTAAATATTCCTTCATATTTCGGTTTGTTGGAGATGTCTGACCGGGGGTTTTAAATCGTGGCCTCACGTGTAATAAACCAACACACTACCTACTAGGCTACTGCGACATAATTACTAGAAAAACCAAACAAATTAAAATTCGAAATTAAAATTCAAATAATGATTGACGAATTTATTTCGAGACGATACTCACACGTATACATTACTTGATGAATGAAGGCTTTTAAAATTTTAAACAAATGAAGCTCTTGGCATGGACTTTTGCACATTAAAATACCGGAACTCTGTCTCATCACAGTTAATATCAGACGTCGGCACAAAAGGGAACATGATGAAAATGTGAGTGTATTTGTCAGAGGCATGTGTAAGTGTAAACTAATCATAGAAAAAGTGTACAGCGCCAAATCTCTAAAACAGCGTATTTAACTTGACAAATATTCTTCAAAAAATGGAGATTATTTCTCATTGTTTTTAATGAATCTTAGTGGAAAGTAAAAGAAATACTGTAATATTTCTTTGGGTGTATAATTCAAACCTTAAAGAAAGCGACATGAAACTTCTCCCTTAGAAGCTAACAAACAACCGAATGCAATTTGATGCTCTTTTAAACGAACATTGTTAATGTTCGTGTCCTATGTGTGTAAAAAGCCGAAGATGTTCGGCGCCCGGATGATATTGGTGCCGGCGTCTGATCATAACGAATCACAACAAATGCATTCAATGTAAACAAATAAAAAATCATTAAAAATAATAAATTCCACCAAACATATTTTTAAATCTAAAGCGAGTAAATATTATGCAAGTGTGAACAACAAGTGAAAACAAAGTTACTTGAAAATTTTAAGGGACTGTTTACACAAATTAAATTTAAAAAAAAAAAAAACTTTTTTATATAAAAATGTTTTTAAAAACTGCATTTCGTTTCATTTTATATTTGTCAGGAGATATTTTTTTTTTTTTTTTTTTTGCAATTTTCTTCAGCAAATTGTTGATTTTCGCATAAATTTTATCTCGTCTGTATGAATAACTCTTTGGTTCAAATTTATTTCCAAATAAATGTTCAACAGTTTTTTCATCATGTATCTTTGCTTTTAAACAGGCAAGTTAAAGTTTCGCCATGTCAGCATCATCACCAGAGCTGGATAAGTCAGCAGTATGTAGCATGTATCATGTAGCATCTATAAATCTTTAATTTTTTTTCTTCTCTCATTTTTCTCAGTTTATTTCATTATAATTTTTTCCTATTTTTTTAAATTAAAAATTTTACGTCATCATTAGTTTTTACAATATTTAATTTCGTTGCAATTTTTTTTTTTTTTTGTATCTTCTGTGCAAATTTCTGTTGTTGTTGTTTATATTTTGAAAAAATTAGTGCAAATCTTTTGAAGTGCATTCGTTTGGAAAGATATAAAAAACAAATTCATACAACAACAACAATAACAATAACAATCTGCATCTGAACTGACGTTGCAAAGATTGAAAATTTTTTTTTCTGATATTTTTAAAAAATATGTGTGTTTGTATAAAAAAAGAAAAAAAAATTACTAAAATTCTTTATTATAACTAGCAACCGTCAGCATTAATATTTTGCATGTTTTTAAATTTAAATTATAAAAAATTTTTTTTTCTTTTTTTGAATTAAAATAAATTTTCTTCAATGCAATAAACAGCTACACAAGAAGAAAGTATAAATGATGTGCTAAAAGAAATTACAAGAAAAAAATAAAAAGAATGCGTAGGTCATCTGATAAAAAAAAAAAAAAATTAATATCAAAATGCATGTTGCTTGTGGATTGACCTTATCTTGATGGAACAAAACATCTTTTCTTTTCATTAATTTTGACTTGACTTGAATTGCTCCCTTCAAACCCGTCTTAATTGTGGACTTTGTAGAGATTATAGGCAATCCTTTGATCAGGTATTACAAACTTTTTATGGAGCACTTAACTTTCTATACCACTAGACACACAGTATTATGATTCTTAATGGAAATTTTATTTTTCCGCGCTGTTTATGTGCAAGTCTTGTTGAATTTTTCCATGATTTCAATGATTTTTTTTAGTGAACATGTTTAGTCATTCAAAACAATTTGCATCTTCAACAAAAATTTTTTTTCAAATCGACAACCAACCAACTGATTCAATGCTGCTGTTTGTCTAGTTACAGCAGCGTGCACGTGTACTTCACAATTTTTTTACGGTGTATTTTCGATATTCTTCTAGTTGCATTGTTGTCTCCCTAAACTTCAAGAATTTTTCCAACAATTAGCCTCTCATTCATCGTTGGACGGTTGTACACCGAAGTTTCATTTATTTTTAAAGGCGGATATGATTTCACCAAGCATTCGGAATTTAATATGGTCTTCTAATAATGTTAAACTTAAAATGTCACCTTTCACGCAAGCTTTAATATTACTTAATGCGATTAATAATACCAAAGCTATCGATAATTTGAAATCGAACTTTTTAGAATCACCAATAAATCAGGACGAATAGGCATTTATTCCACAAAGAATTTAAAATATTCGTTAATATATCAGGCTTAACATTTATTTTAGTGTTCAACGTAAGTTTTGTTTTATTGTTGTCACAATTTTCTTTATCCTACCCACTGTGCCATTATCATTAACGGCTTTAAGTCAGGAGTGCCAAGGGAACTTACTCATATTGCTATGCTCATTTCATTGCGATAACAATTAGACATTCATAGTCAATGAATTATTACCAGAAAATTTGAAAACTCTTCCTTCAGAAACAATTTTATTTTTTATTTTTTTAGTTTCCAAAGCCAGCATTCTTTAAATAGCCGTATTAAACGTTATTTTTAAACGTCTGCACCAACTTCGGTTTTTTACATACATGGGACACGAACATCAACAATGTTGGTTAAAAAGAGCATAAAATTGCATTCAATGGCATGTGAGGTTCTAAAGAAGAAGCATGCTGTCGCTTTTTTCAGACTTCAATTATACACCCAAAAAAATATTACAATCGGATTAATTATTTTCCAATGAGATTCACTAATAACAATGAGAAATGGTTTACATTTTTGGAAGAATATTTGTCAAGTTAAATAGGCAGTGTTTAGGGATTTAGCGCTGTACATTTTTTCTATATTTTCCACTTCAAAAACTATGATTAAGTTACACTTGAAAATATTACTAACAATTTTGCTTTGGGTTATACACATGTCTCTCACAAATATGCTCACATTTTTTTCATGTCCTCTTTGTGCCGACGTCTGCTAATTGTTGTCAATATTTGTTTACCCTCTTCAACTATTCTATACTCTCCCGCGTATACCGCATGTCTTAGAATATGAATTTTTTTTTCTTACAATTTTTATGGTTTTTGTTTCTCTTTGTAACAGAAATTTTTTTTCACGGAGCAAAAGAAAAAATTTTATTTTTTTTAAAGAGAGCACAAAAAGTGATACTTTCTTGTTCACTTTTTTGTGTTTTTGTTGTTGCTACTGTCGTTAGTTTAGTATGATAATAAGTGTCATAAACATTAGCAATATAATGTTTGTTTTTCCTTTGTAAAATGATTTTCTACAAATAACTAATGGCAACAACAGCAACAACAACAACAACAAAAATGACAAAAGCAATAAAGCAATTTAAAAGTTTTTCTTTTTCTCTGTAAAACTTTCTGCATGTAGTCCTTGTATTACAAATACAGATGGAAATAGAGAGAGAGGGAGAGAGAGAAAATGTAAAAACATAACACTATTCACCCATGGTGAATGTATAGAGAGATTGTGACAGAGACATAGCAAGAGGAAGAGAGAGAGAGAGAGAGATAGAGATAGTGTGAGAGAGGAAGAACATGTCTATGTAATGTTGTTATTATAATTCATAGTTCAGTTTTTAACACAGCAGAGAATTTCTCATTGTTTAAATTGTCTTAAATGCTGTTGAATTAAAATTAAAATCTAAGCTTTTAAGACTCAGGGTGCACTTAGAGGCAGCTTTCAGGAATTTTACTACCAGGAATTTTACTACCATTCACTGACAGTTTAACTTTTATACTGCTGTTTATATGCTAGTCATTGTTTATACCTATTCACCTAATTTCATCGTTGATTTGTAACTGTAACTCATTGTCATCGTAATTAGCGTGTTTTTCTCGTACTTTCTGTGTGTTTCCAGAATAAAGATTTTGTGTTAAATAGTGTCTTGGCAGTACTTTACGTTTTAGAAATTGCAAATGAAGCCAGGGGGATAAGTTTAGTAGGAATTAATCTTACAATGCAATTGTTATTGCCTCAAATATAAAATTTCTGTCAATGCCTTTCACATTTTATACAAAGTCAATGTAAGATGTTCAAAGACCCTCTGTATTGCATATTTTTTTTTTGTTTTTTCTTCTAAGCTGAACTGTCTCAACTGTCTGGGCTATTCAGGCGAAATATTTAAATTTTACAATGTTTCTTTGTGTACAAAGTAATGCAGCCATGGCAAAAAGGAAAAGTACCTTCCATCCGGAGTAAGCATTAATCTAAGTATTCGGTGGTTGTCTGTTTGAACTTGCGAAACAGAATATTTTAAACTGCCTTTTCTGCTGCTGCTTAATGTTCTCCAGGCCGTTGTGCTTCTTGTTGCTTTCGTTTTCTGTGTGTGTTTCGGTTTGACGTTTTTTTTTTAACTAAAGTTTTATGAAAAAACTCCTTTCCCTTTGACTTTATTGGTGCTAGTCTATGAAATTTTATTTTGTTTCGTTTTTAATATGCATCGCCAATAATCAGGTTTTGCATTGGGCATGCCAAAAGGAGAGCAACAGTTCGCTGACCTGGCTATCATCTTTTATCATTTCTAACAGCTTTCAGTCATGTTTGCTGTTCCTTTTTTTTTGAGAGTTTGAAGTTACTAAGTTCTTTACTATGAGTTGCCTTATATTACTTGTTAATGTTTGGCTCTGCCTTTCTATGTCTAGCGTCTGTGTATGTCATTTATTTTTTCAGTTTCTTTTGAATAAAAATTACAAATGATTTCGCCTTTTTTGAGTTAAAATGGGACAACTGAATAACTTCTCTGAGAAGCATTTTCTTTTAATTTTTGAATCCCACAGCCAAGTGTACAAAAAGCATGGCTGGAATTCGTAAATATTTTCGAATTGGAAATGGTCCTACCATATGATAATTGTTCATATTTGCTTCAGGCTTCATTTTAATCAATTTTTTCCACTAAAATAATGAATTTAATTGCCATTCTCCTTCAAAAAAAAAAAAAAAAAAAAAAGTCAAGGAAAAAAAAAAAAAAAAAAAAAAAAAAAAAAAAAAAAAAAAAAAAAAAAAAAAAAAAAAAAAAAAAAAAAAAAAGCTTTATTTTCTAAAATACTTCAAGAACTATTGCCAACAAAACATTTAAAATAATTATTGAATTTTTTTTTTTTTTTTTTTTTTTTTTTTTAAACACCAAATTAAGCACTACCAAATCTGGTGGCCTCATTACACACAAGTACTGGGTAACACTCAAAAACACAACACACTCTCGCTCAGTTACACATACATACACACACTTTGACACACAATGCACTGCAGACACTTTGCCATTCGTTGGAGAAATGGTGGAACAAAAACAAAAAAGAAACTTCATAACAAATTACATACATAATTGGCCATTACAACCCTTCAGTCAGGATTACGGCCTAGCTTCTCACACCACTTATGTTGTGTGTGCTAATTTTATACATGAGTGGCGGGACCTACAGTTTAAAGTCGACTCCGAACGACAGATTTTTTTGAGAAACTTTTCATGGCAATTTTATTTACTCTCAGAGTTTTTGCCAGAAATCTGCTGAGAGGAAGTCGCCGAAGAAATATTTTTTTCATATTTCATTTTTGATGTCTGACCGGGGATTCGAACCCTGGCCTTTCGTCTAATAAGCCAACACACTACCTACTAGACTACGGCGACTTCAACAAATTGGGTCAATTAAAAAATCATAAAAAAAAATACGACAACAACAACAACAACAACAACAACAGAAAACAAAAAATATATGCATTTTAAAGAGCAGTTATATACGAAGTTGTTGTTTGTTTCTTTATTTGCATATTTAACTGTTGGTTGTTGTTGTTTTTCGGTTTTTGTTTATAATGGTCTGTCTGTCTGTCTGTCTGTCTGCTCATAAAGTTTTTTTTCCACACAATAAGTATGTGGTACGGTAGTATGGCATGGCATGGTATGCTTATAAAACAACAACAACAGCAAGAACTCTTATTTATGATTTGCTTGTATTTACTTAACACACACTTATGCAGCCACATATACGCAACTCACCATAACTATTTGTAGTCTCTTTAAGTAGCCGTTATATTTTATACATGCAATGCATACTATGCATCTATGGATGTATGTATATGCGCGTGTGTGCGTGTAATGTAAAGAAACTCAAAGAGAGAAAAAAACTTTTTCAATTAAACTTTATTTGAGTTTTTGCAACACTCTTGTGCGTGTGTTTGTGTACATGTGTAAGTTTTTGTTGCACTTTCCTTTTGTTGTGTATTTTTTCTTTTATAAACAGTTTGTGTCAAACTGTAAAGCTATTGCCTTCCTTATCTCTCCTGAAGGAAAGTGTTACTCTTACGTATAATATTTGCCTACTAACACCCACTCATGCAAGTATGCACAATGTTCTCATTTTGTGACAATCAAATTTATTTTTAAGGTTAAAGGAGAAAGAGGACGCCAAAACATTTTATTGCAGTTTAAAAAACCAACAAAAACAAAGAAAAAATAAAAAATAAATAATGGGGGTGAACAGATTAAGTAATTGAGAGTAGGTGTGGGAGTAAGAAAAAGAGTGAGAGTGGCGTATAGAATTTCTAATTATAAGAAGAGTACAAAACAACACAAACGTACACATATTGTATAGGATCTCTGGCAATGCAAAATAAAGGCAAAAAGAAAAAATTGTTTTTAACATTATAAAACCGAACCTTATGAATAAAATGACAAATAAATACCAGGCAGTACGTAAAAATTCATAAAAATTTAAAATTGTTTTTCTATCTCTCAATCTCTCTGGATCTGTGTTTCTTTCGTTTGCTTTCCTAGTGTGTGTTTAAGAATATCTTAAATCTACAGGCTCACATACTGCTTAAAAATTCGGTCTTCCAACAGTGACTTTTGAATTTTGACAGTTGATAGTGGCCTTCGTATTGAAGCTAAATCCTTTACTTCTTGCTTACTTAGTTTGTGTTGCTAAATGGTAGGAGACAACCATTGGCAAAAAACGTGTGAATTTTAGACTGGCGGCATCATCTGTAAATATTTCTTTGAGAATGACGTTTGCCAGCACTATATGTCGGTAATTTTCAACTTCTTTTGGCCTGAATTACATGGACTACAGACATGCGGTGTCTCATGCTATATTGGATTGGATATTGTAAAAGCAATTTGAACGCTTGATCCACACAGGTGTCTAGTAGGTAGTGTGTTGGCTTATAAGACGTGAGGCCACGGTTCACAGCCCAGGTCAGAAATCTCCAACTAAACGAAATATGAAAAATCCTTTCAGCAGATTTCTGGCAAAAACTCTGAGAGTAAATAAAATTGCTATGAAAAGTTTCTCGGAAAAATCTGTCGTTCGGAATTGACTTTAAACTATAGGTCCCACTACTCATGAATAAAATTAACACACACAACATAGCATAGTGGGGTGACTAAAGGGTTGTAATGACGTACGTATCATCTTACGTAAAGATGATGAAAAGTTTTTCAAAAATCTGTTGGTACCGCCACTAATAAATTAAATTAACACACACAACATGAGTGATGTGAGAAGCTAGGTTGTTATCCTGGCTAAATGGTTGTATTGAGCAATGAAGTAAGTAAGTAAGACTGTTTTTCGGACATTTTCAAGTTGGTACTTGTTTCATTTAAAGCTTGTAATTTGGTACTTTCTAATTTGGTAATTTTTTTATTTGGTACTTTTTACTTTGGTACTTTTAGTGTCCTTTCTTTATTTTATTAATAATTATGTATGGTTACCTGAGATTTATTTTTACCAATCATTCATGGTACTTTTTATTTAAAATTTTCAATATTTTTGCAGCCATTTGTGGAGCTCTCTTTCCATTATTTCTCTTCAGTCTTGCTTCGGATAATTAAATTCTTCATTTGTTACAGCCATTTAAGTTAACAAATTAAGTTTCATCTCGAATTCTATTTTCTAATACTAATTCTCTTTCACTCTCTCGCTCTTTCTCTCTTATTAATTTGAAAAAAAAAAAAATAAATACGAAATCCGAGCACGAAATTTAATTAATTTTTGCCAAATAAACTATAAGTTTTTTTTTTGTTCATTTTGCTGTTGCTTTTTTCCTATTCTATTCTATTCTCAGACCAAAAGAAGAGCAATAGAAGATACTACAAATTAGCAAAAGTTTAAATTTGAATCCCCAGAATGGTTTTTTGTTTCGCCCTCTAGAAATACAATATCTGTGGGGACACTGCAACAACAAAACAAAACAAAAATTCTGTTTTTTTTTCAGTCTATTGTCACGATATTTTTGTCAAGATAATTACTGACTTGTTGTTGTTGCCTCTACTGTGTTAGAGGTCACGTGATGCACAGTATCTGTCGGACTGCTCCTGTTGTCGCTGCTTTTGTTGAACAGAAAAACACACAAAAAGTATTTTGTTGTCGGTTTCAGTTTCCATTTCTATTGCCATTTAGAATCTCTTTCTCGCTCTCTCCCTCTCTTTCTCTCTCTCTCTCACACACAGTATTTTAAATGTCTTGCTACATGTTACATTTTACCACAGTTATGGTACTTCCCGCTTTACTGGGGAACAAAAAATACATGAAAAAAGAGACGAAAAAAAATTTTAAATTCCTTCCTCTAAGCTTCTTGTTTTTGAATTCGTTTCTCTGGAATTTTATTGGCGGCTGGTAGTGTTTTGCTGTTTTAAAGCATTTTTTTTTTTTAACAAATTTTCTTTACAGGAGTGGATATTAGACTCTCGAACGTACAACAGCGAGCCATCATCATGGATGATTGTGTAGTGTTTCACTCATCATGTGTCATTCTCACTGTGTGACAGCGTAGTATAGTTTAGTTAGTTGTTGTTGTGCCTAAAACTTTTAACACTTGTTTTGGCTGTCACCATAGATTGTTTTTGCCTGACTTCTGAGGCTTTCTTTCTGTTGCTTTCTGCTCGTTTTATTTTTTGTTTGTGTAGCCCATTTAGTGTGTGCAACACATGCTGCCAAAAATTGTTACAATTTTGCACGACTTGTGTTAATGACTTTTTCTTTTTCGTTTTGTTTTTTTTTTTCTTTCCTTTGTTGCTGCCCTTTTGTCTGTCCTCCTACTTTTTGCTTCATTTTGGTTTTCGCTTATGTTATTGCACGATTGTCATTTATTTGCGGTCATTACTGTAGAAGTTTTAAGTGGGAAAAATAAGTTTTTCCTCTTCTTTTCCTCCGGTTATTCTGGTTATTTTTTTTCTCTTCCGTAATATTTGTCAAGTCTTAATTTGTCTCAGTAACTTATTGTGTTTTTGGTATTTGTAGAGTTCGGCTACCGAAATCAGTTTTGCTTTAAAGTTCCGTTTCAGTAATTAAAATATCTCTTGTGTAGCCTTAAAATAGGCTTTAATTATTATTGTTGCTCGAACGAAATTATGCCGTAATTCATTTCAAGTACCTTAAGGTAAATGCTAATGCTTTCCGAAATCTAACATTCTATAAATATGCAATATTTCGGCTTTCTAAGCGCCTTGCTTAAATGTTTGGCATGGTTGGCTGAAAATTTCTTTTCCTCATTTATCTTCCTGCCACATCTATTAATCGGCACTAGGAAACGTTTATTGTATCCTAAGAGTATGTTATGTTTTATTTACCTTAAAGTCGTATTACAAAAAATAAATCCAGGTCTTTTCTAATTTCATGCGCCAACATCTCTTGCTTTTTAAAAGGTTTTTTGCCTACTCTAGAGAGAGATTTAAAGAATCTTGATATTTGTTTCGTACCTCTATAACTAGTTTGACACGAGTCCAGACAACAGCGGTGTAAACTGGAAGAAAGAACGAGCATCACAGTGTGTAATTCAATCGTATTTCTACGTTACGCTTTTTACTACAACTGACTGACAACCTTACTTACATATATAATTGGTCATTACAACCCTTCAGTCAAAATTACAAATTAGCTTCTCGCACAGCTTATACGACAAATTTTATTTTTTGGAGTAACTTCATGGCAGTTTGATTTACTCTCAGAGTTTTTGGCAGAGGTTTCCTAGGGGGAAGTCGCCAAATAAATTTCTTTATTTAGATTTCGGTTTGTTTGAGATGTCTGACCTCAACATGTAATAAGCCAAAACACTACCCACTAGACTGTGGCGGCTGGCAACGTTAGCTTTTGCTTTATTTCTACTTTATTTATTTTCGGTGTGGCAACTTCTAGAATATGATGATAGAATATGTTGTTGATTTGTTATTGTAATTTATTCAAAATTAAAATCAAACATTTTTGAGATTATTCACCAAAGAGCCAGTGTCATGGGTTAGTGTGTAAAGTATTTATCTACATACCCGTGCGATTTAGATTCGAATCCAAGAGAATGTTTATATAATTTCATGTTGGTTTTTGAATTTTGAAAAGGCTTTAATCCCCGTACAACTAATCTATCCACGAAATCCTTTGATGCCTAAACTCGCAGAGAGAGTATAATATCCACAGTCAGTATATGTATGTTCGGTTTGAAAAAAAGAGAGAATTTTAAAAATTGAGATTTTCCTCAAAATATTTTACTCGAGATGCTTCTTGACCCACTGACCGCCACAGAGTATTCCATCAACAATGGGTCTCTCATGGAGAGTTTAGGTGCAAGATAATAGTAGGAAAAAAAGTTTGTGACAATTAGTAAAACTGTTCACCACTATAGGTAGTACAAAAAACCATACTATTTACGCATAAAATATTATGTCATGGCAAAGATAGATGGCAACCCTATCATTCTAGCAACTTTCCTTCTTTCAGATATAATAACTCAAAGCGATTAAATCGAGGCCAAAAAAGATAATAAAAAGATGAGAGAAATACTTTGGAAAACTTCTATGGACATTCTGACTTTTAAAAAAATGGCCAAAGCTATAGCCAATGGCGCTATAACGCAAGAAAATCGTTGATGATTATCACCCACTTTTCTGATCCTCTGCTTTGGTATGTTTAATGAAGACTTCAAAATGAAATTTTCTAGTTTTGCGTACCACAGTAACAAACTTTAAAGCCAATTTGTTACTGTCACTGAATGAAATGAATGTGTCATGCTAAATTTATTAAAATTTGTTTTTTTTTTCTCTTTTACTTCACAGTTTATATATCTATGAAGTTCAGGCTCATCTCTCATCGTTTTGTTTCTTTCCTTTTTTTTTTTTTTGTTTTCTTAATTTTTGTTTAAATATTTATGATTACAAACAGCCTGTTTGTCATCAAACAAAAAAAAAAAAGTGACAAAAAGCGACAAGCTTTTGATTTCAAAGCAAATAAGCATGGCAAAAAAAAAAATCTTGAAAAAAAAAAACTTTATTTTTTCTGTAACTTTTGCCTTGCTTTTGTTGTTGTTCTTTTTGTTATTGACATGATTTGAAAAAAATTGTCTTAATTCCTTCTCTTTCTAAAATTGGTAGAAGAGAAAGAGAGAGAGAGAGAGAGAGAGGGAAGAAGCGATTTTAGGGCATTTATTTTTCGTACTTCATTTACAAGCACTTTAGTTAAGCTTGACTCCACTTGACAGTGCCAGCCATATGTTAACATTTGTCATCATCATTATCATTATTTATGTGTTCATCTCATTCGTTGTCATATCATCGTCATCGTCATCATCATCATCATCATCATCATCATCATCATCATCTTCATTTTTATAACAAATTACAATGACAACAACCAACTATTAGTGTAGACTGTCTCTGCTACTGTTATGGCCAAAAACTTCAATCGCAAACAATAAAATCCAATCAAATGATGAAAAAAACCAACTGGAAAGTTCATAAACTTTGCCAACCAAAGAAACCAGCCAATAGAAGTAGAGTTTATTGAACTTAAATAATTATTATAAGAAATGCACAATGGCACTGTGTGATCACATGATGAATGACATTAATTTGTTATGCAGTTTCATTTTATTCGAAAGCTTTTACAATTTCAATTTAAAAACCGTAATTAATGAGTAGCCCTGTGCTCGGCTTGTAAAACCATAAATCATTACGCCTCTATTCATCCTCTATAACAATAAGTTTTCATATAATAATGCCCAAGTGAACTTGTCTCACTTGACGAATTCACAGTGTTGCTCGATATGCAAATATTCCATTTGACAGTCATGACAGCAAACACAACAGTGTGCCCGATCAATTATGACATCAAGCAAGCAAAACTACACTTTAACTGATAAAGAAGCTCTAGATCGCTAATCTAATTCTATTCAAAGTATGTGATATCACGCTACATTTTTGATTGATTTTGACGTACGTTCCATGCATGGGCTCCCACTTCTCGAGCCATTTTAAATCGTGTTACTAAAGCCTATGAAAGCTAGCAGAAGCACTCCAAGGCTACAGGTGCTACGAATGGAGAACATTATTTTCATGCATAGCGTACCGTTTCTTTAGTCATTTTCAATTGTGCAGAGTCACTCATAAGAATTCCTCTGGGCACCTTACATCTCTCTTGGGAATTTGAACACTTGTAACAAGAATTAGAAAGGGGGGCAGTTCTTTGCAACTTTAGGAATATGGACTGTGGTTGACATGTTAGTTCCAAAGGAGAGGAATAAGATGAGCTAGTTTTTGTGGCTAAAATGGTGTTCACTTCTCCTTCAGTACTTGCAAAACGTTCAGTTATTTTATGGACCTATTGTGGACAATATTTCCAGCTGTTTTGGACTGCCATTCGTTAATTCCTATTTTTTTTTTCTTCTGACAGTTGTGGTCAGAAACCCACCAAAGATGGACTACATTTTAATAAACAGATATGGTTGATGTCTCAACTTTCTCTTGCAAAGCAAAGTGACCGAATACTTTATGGATCTATTGTGTACAACGTTGCCAGCTTTCAAACAAATACTTGCCGTTGTTTTCTATGGTTTACTAAACGTCCTATCTGTACCATTAGAATAAATCGACTTACAAATCACAAAACTGCCTACATGACACGAAGCATTACAACGCCCAAGAAGTGTCAAAGTTTAATTACCTTCTGTTCACAGGGAATTAAAAAAAGACAATACCGTTGTTAGGTTCATTAGTGCCAAGGATTTGCTCTCTGATCTCTTCGGTTATAACGTTATTGTGGATCATCACATTGCTCTTGAGACATACTGAACGAAAAGATTGAGGGAAAAACAAACACTTTAGGCTGGCTTTGTCTACAGGATAGTTACATCGTTCACTGATGCTTTGGCTTGATAAAAAACAACACTACAACGTATTACTTCCGACATCTTATTCTTAACCTTAGAATTATTAAAAGTCACAGCTTTTGATCGAACAAATAAATATTGGAGGAAATTTTCAACGATTGAAATCGTTTAGTATTAGTAAAGGATTGCGAGAAAAGATTGTTTCACCGGAGCTTTGACTAAATATCCGTGAAGAAATATGTTTGTATTGTTTGCTAGCACTTACATACGTATGTAAGTTTATAATTTATTGTCGCTTAATATCTTGACTGCACTTCAATAAAATCCTTGAAGAATTTCAACAAGGTCGTGAGTATAGACTTAACTCCTGCTCTTCGAATTCTTGCAGAATTTCCGCCTTCTCCTTCTGATATAATGCTTTCAACATTTGTTTGCGATCCTGAAAAATGAAAAACAGAATGAAAACGAATTTTCCTTTTTTGGTTCAATTCATTTGCTTGCGTCGTACCTCTATTAAAAATAATCCCGCACCGATTAGCTCATTTTTAATGGGTCCTGTATACATATCTAAGCCCTTTAGTCTTTTGCCGCCCTGCGTTGTCAGATTCGATTTTTTTATTTTATCGTCTCTGTAAAGATTTATTAAAAAAATTTCTTTTTATTTTCTTTATTTTATGAAAATCGTTTAAAAAAGAAACGTCAAAGAACAACCGAAAAAATTCATTCGTTTTCTTACAAATATCGCGCCGAATCGAATTTTATCATATTTATTGAAGAAATAAAAAAAAAAATAATTATTAAGGAAAATAAATATTATTTTTTTCAAAAAACAATAAAGTTTAATAAACGAATATATCGTCTAGACAGACAGATAGACTACTTTGTTTAGAAAAAAAAAAAGAAAAAAAAATTTTTTTTTTTTTTTCAAATCAATTTTACAGTATTTGCAGTGAAAGTTTGTAAAACTATTAACGTATTGACACGATCTATTTTTTAGATTTATTCTATACTAAAGGGGACAGCCCCTACTTCTGTAGAACACTGGAAACGAAAGTTAAATAGAAATTTTTACACTGTACGTGAGAGGCAAAGCATTGCGGGTCTCTGTAATGCATTCTGGGATTTTCTATTTTCCAATCAACTACGCCCATATGAGTTCTACAACATAGGCAGCTAGAAAAAAACTGTGCAATATTCGGTAACCATTTCCGAAATATCTTACAAACACCTTCTGTTGTAGATTGAAAACAAGCAACATTGCCACACAATATCTAATCGTCTAATGACGTTGAAAACCATTATTAATCAGCATCTTCGTCATCTGAATGCGATCAAGAATTCTCAAACTATACTTCAATATAAAGAACCCGGTATGTTCCACTTAAGGGCGAATATAAATTCATTTTAATTGGGAACTCCGTAAATCCCTTTTTAAAAAATATGCTCCAGTTCCAGTTTGCATTTTCTTATAGCCAGAACATCAAGGGTTTGATGAATTGCCGCTTTAAAACTCGAATTCTTGTATAAGACTTTAACCAAATCATTCAAAGTTTTAAGACTAAATAGGTCAAAAGTTCATTAAAACCATTACTCTTCTTACACTCCATTCGAAGTGACTCATTCATGTGAGCCTGAGCCTTTGCACCTTAATCTCTAAGGACTTTAAAGTATGAATTGGAAGTATTTCTGTCGTTAGCAGAAGCGCAGATAAGTTTAGTGAACAGAGACTGAGAAGAAAGAACAGAATGTCACTTTATTCGTAATTAAACGCCTGAACACACCTGATAGAGCCTCATTTCCATTGCAGTCACTTAGAAAGTTTGATTTGCGACACATTCTGTCACTTACTTGAGCTTTTTAGGGTCACTTGAGGTTTCATTAAACAATCGGTATGAAGCCGTCGTAGTCTAGTAGGTAGTGTGTTGGCATATTAGACGTAAAGCCACGGTTCAAACCCTAGGTCAGACATCAAAACAAAATATGAAAGAACATTCCTTCGGCAACTTCCCCTAAGCAAATTTCTGGCAAAAACTCTGAGAGCAAATAAAATTGCTATGAAATGTACGCCTGTCCGCATACCTAGCTTTTACAACAGCCTGAATTCCACAAAATGTTATGTAGCAATGAAGTGGTTTGATGTCTAGGATGCAATGTCTTCGCTGTAGGCTTTTTATTTGTTCGAAAAATACGTTATTTTCGCCACGTGCAATACATTTGGGTATAGTGTCCCCCAAAGCACAAGTTTGCGCTTACTTCTGAGGTACGCCAATATAATACAAGAAAAATTGTCTTTTACTGCTGCCTAGAAATGATCTGATTGTTACTTTATAAATATTTTTAAATTTGATGGCAATGAATAATCCGCCATTACCATGGAAAGTGCGTCTCCTGTTGCTATTGGGTGGTGGTGCTTAGACGCTAAAAGCCGTATTGCTAGCTTCTTCGAAATTATTATACCTTTGTGGATCCACCGATTCTTCTATTGTAATAAAATATGACATTAGCGTGTTGTTATGTTTTTACGTTTTAAAAAAACGAGTGCTGCCTGTGGTTTTGAAGACATCAATATGATATTTGAGAAATTATTGACTTCTATTAAACGATTCTTTTACTTCAAAAATACCAAACTAACCAGTCACACTTTTTATAACAAATAACTGGCAATGCTATACCTTTTGTGGCAGTTAAACTGTGTTAATGTTTCATCTGTCAACTTCTAGAGTCTTTGTGTTGTTTTGTTATTGTTATTCTTTATGGGTAGTTTCCATGTAGTTTTTTGTCACTGTAAAATTGTCTCTTTTTAGCCCTTTTCTCCAAAGCCAGAACTGTGGTAATGTTTCATTTGTCAACTTCTAGAATCTTTGTGTTGTTTTGTTATTGTTATTCTTTATGGGTAGTTACCGCGTAGTTTTTTGTCACTGTAAATTCGTCTCTTTTTAGCGCTTTTCTCATAATTTCCTTTTTACGCTTTTCCTGACTTCGCAACGGTACTTTATAAACATTAGCATTTTCATTGATTAAGCCAATACAAAAAGAAAAGAAAAAAAAACGAAAATTTTCTTTTATTATAGTTTTCCAAACGGTTTTCGTTACATTTGGTTGATTTTCATAATATTTCATAAAAACTTACCTTCTCTTATTATATTTTACTGCCGATGTACCATATGATGGTCTGTGATTAATTGTTAATACCTTAATTATTATTTTTTACAAGTATGCTTGAACTAAGTTTTAATTCGAATTATATTGGTTAGACCAACAACAGTAAGGGTATTCATTACCAGCGAATAATTTTTTTTTCATTTCGAAGATTTTATTTTTAAAGAAATTAAAACTTTTCTTGGTGACTTTCATTAAATTCGGTTTTATTTTCTGAAAGTTTCCTGTTTTGCTGCTTTCAAGTGAATACCCTTATTATTGCATTTTAATATAATAGACCACGATTATATCGCTGGTCTATTCGTTATAAAAATTTTTAACTGATTTGGCACTGCATAATTGGTTACGGTTTTATGATTTTCTTTACTTTCCAATTAAAATCAAATATGAAATGAATGGTCGGCAACGGTAATGCTACATAAAGAAAACCTAAAAGAAAATTGTAAAAATTTACATTTTCTTTACGAGGAAATTAACAACAGACTTTATCTGTTGTTGTAAACATGTAAACATGTAAACATTTGAAAATGATAATAATTTTTGCTCAGAAATAGAAAAAAGGTTTACAAAATTTCAAATTAATTTCAAAGAGGAAGAATGAAGCGAAAAACTTCAAACGAATGATCAGTGAATTGTAAAAAGAATGGCGATTACAACACTGGCATATTGGGGGTAGGGAAAGCGGTTTCACTGAAAAACTTAAAATTTTTTTTCTAAATTTTTTACCTTAAATTTGTTGTCACTTTAGTCTGTTTATGCCATTTCACCCTGGGCGACCTTAAAACACGATGAGTATTCACCGACTGGGTTTTCGTACAATCTGGTATTCATATAAACTGGCATCAGTGGGTATTTCATAATTTCGATGATATCTTATCCACTTACTTCTATATTTAATTAGTCAATGCATTCGTTTTAGTCAGGTTTACAACCTAGCTTCTTACATTAGCCATATTGTGTGTTTTAACGATTGGCAGGACCACGACCTATGGTTTAATGTCGACTCCGAACGAAGGAGGTCTTTTAAGGAACTTTTTATGGCAATTTTTATTTTATTCTCAGATTTTTGCCAGAAGACTTCTTACTAAGGGGAAATCGCCGTCAGAAATATATTTTTCACATTTCGTATTGTTCGAGATATCTGACCCCAAGGGTCTAATAATATGCCAACACAACACTACCTGCTCAAAGTTTTTTTTGTCAGAATACTGCCAAGGGAAAGTAGCCGTCAGAAATATTTGTTTTCCATTTTATTCTGTTCGAGATGTTTAAGCCGGGTTGCTTTTCATCCTCTGACTATAATATGGATAATCTTAACCAAAATCATGGTTTCCATTTGGTACTCATTTTCTGTCCTGCTTTTGAGTACCACAAAGAGATGAATATGGAAATAGGACCCATTGTTGTTTCCATGATTGAAATCTACTCAATAATAAAAATGTTGTACATACATACATACATAATTGGCCATTACAACCCTTCAGTCAGGATTACGGCCTAGCTTTTCACACCACTTATGTTTTGTGTGTTAATTTTATACATGAGTGGCGGGACATACAGTTTAAAGTCGACTCCGAACGACAGATTTTTTGAGAAACTTTTCCTTGGCAATTTTATTTACTCTCAGAGTTTGTGCCAGAAATCTGCTGAAAGGAAGCCGCCGAAGAAATATTTTTTTTCATATTTCGTTTTTGATGTATGACCGGGGATTCGAAGTCTGGCCTTCCGTCTAATAAGCCAACACACTACGTACTAGACTACGGCGACTTCTTAAAAATGTCCGTCTGAACTGAATTAATAAATTGAGCGTTATTTAGAAGGGCAGAGAAGAGAGCTTTCTGTTCTAAGGCGTTAAGATATATCACCATGGAGTTGTTTGTTACTAAAATGCTTTATTTGACACTACTGGATGGCTGTGAATGAATCTCTTTACTACGAGCAGGCTCTGAAACTGGCAGATGCAAACGCTGACACTCACGTATTAATACAAATGAATATTACCGACACTAATATTACTACACGGTGATTGCCTCTGCCAATTATGGTAATGCTTTCAAAAGTAATCGTTTAGTAGGGAATCGGAGGGAAACGAGCTTCAAGCTTCGGAAAATGATCGAATGACGAATGTTATGTGTAGGCAGTATCCACACAAAGCCTGTTACAGTCACAGAAATAAGTCTACATACACCATTGAGGTTAGCTCAAATAATTTTGTTTTAAGCTTTCATAGTTTATGGTGGTTTTTTAGAATGCTTCTGCAGAACTGTTAAACAGTCTCACGTATTAAAGAAATTTTAATTATTTGTGATCTTTTGTAGCTGGTATTAAAGATAACTTGTAATAATTGTTAAAATTAAAATTTATTTCTTCTTCTCTTTCTTTTTAGGTAAGTTGAAGTGTTGCATGTGAAAGATAATGAAAAAAACTCAAATCCGAAATAAAAATTTTCAAGGTATTTATACAATCAAGCTGAATATTTAAATGAATTTTAAGGAAAACCATAATTTAATTGAATTTAATTTAAAACATTATTATGCAATATTAATTAATAATTTACTATGTATAATTAATAATTAAATTATATTGCAATATAACAGTTTACGTTTTGCTTACGAAACTGCTTTATAAACTGAACTGCACCTAACGTCAGTTTAAACAATTTTTAAACCGTTCTCTCTTGAGCGAGCGAGTGAGTGAGTGACTGGCTTTTAATGATTTTTCTTTTTTCTTCAATTATTGAGAAACAATAGCCATTCACTGTGGCCATAATTAGAGCAATTTAAATGGTGAAATAAAATCAAAATAAACGAAACCATTTTGTCATCATCATAATGAAAGTATTGTAATAAAAAAAAATTATGTTTTTAACCCATTTTCCCTTCCTTTTTTCCCTTTTTTTTTTTGTGTTTCAAATCAAATCATTTTAATGTTTCACTGTAACATTAAAAGCAAAGATTTTTACGATGATAATGAAATTTAAAAACTAAGTTTTAATATTTTTTCTTTTTATTTCCAAACAATTGTTTTTAACTGCTTTGGAAAATTGTTCCCCAGTTTAATTGGAAATTTAGACTTTAATGTCACTCTGTTCTTGCGCTAAATAGTCATCGTATACACTGTAAGGAGTGCCCACAAAAAAATATGCACAAACACTTTTCTTTATTAAAACTCCACTAAATAATAGACATTGTGTTCCACAGGCAGCTACTGCTATGGACATTCCTCCACCATGCGATTACTATGTAGAAGAAATTTCGTTTTTGCAACATCAATGTTCCATTACCAATGTTCTGTGGAAGATCTTGGTAGCTATGCGCCAAAATCAAATATCGATTACGTAGTCAGACTCATTGAGGTGGCGTTGAAAACTCTGGGTTATAACCCTGCTGTTATGAAAAGTGTTCAAAACTGTGTATGTTCCAGAACCCAACCCAGGCAATCGTGGTTTCCAATTTCTCATGTTTCTAAATGCATCCATCGAATCACATCTCGAAATCTATAAAAAAAAACCGATTACCGCAGGTCTTCTCCAAATATGCTCACACCAACTTTGCTTTCTTCTAGTAATTTAAACTCTCACCGGTCTCTGTTTGATTTTCCAGAATACTTATAGTGAACGGATGTTAAATAAACACACTCATACAATAGTCCGATTACACGTTCGAAGATAAAAAGTGATGTTTAGTTCTTAAATGAACTTGCCTTGCCTGTCCTATCGAGGTCTGGTTTACAAGTACAGAAAAGATCTAAAGTCCAGACGTCCATCTATCTCGAGCTTTATTGTATTCGTGGTATTCATTCGTAGGGCCTTGGTTTTTTTTCAAAAAAAAATTCTCGGTATTATGTGCTAAGGTGCGTATCTTATGTACTTTCGCTGTCATGTCTTCGAAATCATAAATCGTCGGCACAATTAAGAACAGACGATTAACTTTCCGGTAATGGGTTCAATTCCCCACTGGAGAGATATTTTACATTGCAATATTAATAAATATGCAATAAAACGATAATCTTCACCTCACCGACTGCTCAATTATAATACATAGACTACTAATGAAGTTCTTTCTAAATCCGTCTTAATACTTCTGGCGTACTGGTAGAAGTGAGGTTATGTCGAAGTGCTATCTTTGATAATCAAAGCACATTTGAGCTTCCATAGCTGCCTGTTGTAATGCCACAGATAGAAAGAGGTGGAAGTGATGTGCAAGCATCAGTCATTTATTATTGGAATTAAAGCCATGCCACTCCAATAACTGCATTCTATTCTATTCTAAAAGCGTCACGTGAGTTATCAGTTGCTTGAAATGCCTTTATGGTCCCTAACAATCTGAAATAGTTTTTCGTTTACTAGCTTACGCAATTCCTATACGTAGAAGTTGCTGTAGTCTAGTTAGGTAGTGTGTTGGCTTATTAGACCCCAAGTCAGACATCTCCAACAAAACGATGTATGATCAAATATTTATTCGGCGTCTTCCTTTCAGCAGATTTCTGGCAAAAACTCTGGGAGTAAATAAAATATGGCCAATGAAAGCTTCTCAAAAATCTATTGTTATAGAGTCTTCTTTAAACTGTAGGTTCCGCACCACTTAACACGTACAACATAAACGGTTTGAAAAGCTAGGTCGTAATTCTAACTGAAGGGTTGTAATGACCCCGATTACGTGTGATTTCTGTACTTTGATTTCTTAACCTTAATGAAACTCTACATTAATTAATAAAAAACAAAATAACGGTAATTTTTTTTTATTCATCACGTTTTTTATTCACAGCAAAAGAAAAAAAGTGTAGAAGTATAATAAAATTTTTTCATGCACACTCCTTATGTTCATGTTTTCAAATGATCATTTGTGTTGGAGCATGAGATAATTCAACAAGAATTTCTTCTTAGAGAATCTTTGTTTTGTTTAACACAAGCTCGCTCGTCTATACTTTTATGGCTAACAAAACTATATTCATGCCATAATGTGGCCATAATATGTCGCATACACACGTTTTTATCGAGTTTCTAACGTCATGACAATGAAAACAAAAAATGAATGAAAAAAAAAACGAAACAAAACAACAATTTGAACAGAAATGGGTGTGTCTGTCCAAATTGAAGTCATCTTATAACTTTTGAGTAGAAAAAAACAAATAAAATATCGTTAACTGCGTCATTGTTTACAGCAGTGACAACCTCGATTATAGACTTTTGACTTGGATTTCTTTCGTTATTTATTGTGTTAGTTTTTGAATTTTTTAGTTATTAAAGAAGGTTTTTCTTTCAATTTTTTTTCTTTCTTTTTTTTTCATTTAAATTTTATTATTGTAGTGATTTTACAATATTTTGTTTAAGTAGTGTACCTATAATAAATAATTTGGGTGTTAAACTGTTTATTTGTTGTGTGTATTTATTAACAACAAAAAAAATTTTTTTTTTTGTTATAAAAATTAAACGCTTTTGAGTTCATTGACACCGTGTGTAACAAATGACTCTGAAAATAGCTGGAAAATAGTATCATGAAAGCATTTTCGTTTTGTTAAAAAAAAAAAAGAATATGAAAAGAGCCATATAGGACGGCTTATATGATACCCTAAACCGCAGCAGATCAACACTGTTAGTGTTGCGTTTGCCCGTTCCAAGAGACAGTGTGTGATTTGCAGCGAAAATAATGGAATTGAATTAAACACCGGAATTGCTAGTCTAGCTGGTAGTGTGTTGGCCTCGGTTTAAACCCCAGGTCAGACACCAAAACGGAATATGAAAAGAAATATTTCGTCGGCGACTTCCTCTCGGCAGACTTGTGGCAGAAACTTTAAGTGTGAATAGAATTGCCCGGCAATAGTTTCTCAAAAATTTGTCGTTCGGAGTCGTCTTTAAAAGTTCCGCAATTCACGTCTAATATGAACGCACACAATATAAATGGTGTGAGAAGAGAAATCGCAATCCTGACTGAAGGGATGTAATGACCAAATGCCTATAAATGTGTTGGTTTTATTCACCTGCATACAGTTTCAAGGCAAATTTTACTGGCCACCTTTTGTACTCAAAGTACTTCAAGAAATTCAATGGCTTTGACAATCATGATTACAACTTCTGCAGCAGATGTTGGTGTGCTCATGAATTGAAAACGAAGCTTGTTAAAGATACTCTTTTAGCGTTTTCCATAGGACACAGTGAACATTTCGTAATACTTTAACGTATTATTTCCACCAAATCTGGCGGCAAAAATCCCTCTTAAGTCCCATTAGAAACTAATAAAGTTTCCTAGGCTGAATTGTACTCATAATTCAATCTATACGATGGACTGTATTGTAAAAATTTCAGCTGAAAGTTGATATTAATGGAGCTTTTTTTCCTTCACTTTCTTAATCATCACATGAAATCACTCTTGAAGTAATAATCACATTTTTATATGCGTTCTCTTAAGCAATAAATTTAAAAATAATAACTTTTGTATTTTGTGGTTGATAGAATAAAATTGCGCATTAAAATATCACCAAAAAAAGGGCAAAAAAAAAAAAGAAAAAAAAAATAATTTTTATAATACAAAACAAGCAACAAAAATACAATGGAAAATTAACCGCTGCCTTCAAATAGTGGCAGCATAACAAAACCACACTTGATTTCCTGTGATAACACTGCTTTAAATATGGCGGGTTTGTAACTCTACTTCGAGTACTTTAGAACAACTGCTGGGTTGGGTTGTCAACATTATTGACAACCGCAAGAAACAACCGGCAGTTCAACTAGAAAACAACAAAGTCCAAATGACACGTGTACGCATTAAAATAAGCACACGAACATGAACGCACATTGTGTAGCAAACAACAATTTCCACTTTTCTATGGCCTTTGGCGCTGGCACCACTTTATGCTGCTCTTTGTTGTTATGCTCTAAGGAGGAGAGTATTGTTTGCAAGCCACAGTAAAATAAGGGTTTTTTTTTAATGCTCTTTGCTAAACGCAAAGAGGAATCCCACACCACACAACGAGTACATTGTGTGACAGAGGGTTATAAGCAGAACCCTAAGCATATAAGAACTACATGACCACAACAAATACAATAAATTTCTGATAACAAACAACAACCAATATTAAAAGGAAAATAAACAAATGCAGTCAGTGTTTATTTGTTATCATCGTCAAGGAGGAGTACTTGACATAGAGATGCTGTAAAACAACATGTTGCTAGCAACATATGTATACGAAAATGTTGTCTAGGATAAGGATACCCCTTGTTTGATTTATTTACGCAGGGATGTTACTGCGGAATTGCTTATGATTTTAGTGGCTTTCTTTTCTCCAAATTCATGTTTTATTAGGGGTTGTAAAAACCCTGTGTGGTTTTTTTATTTCTTCGTTCTTTGTTCTTCATTCTTCCTTAAACTATAAAATATGCCACGCGTATGTTTTTCATCAATAATGGGAAATTGATGATCCGACATGCAGAGAACCTTAAATTTATTTGGGCGTATAATTCGCTAAGACAAGCCAGCCCAACAAACATTTGTTGGCAACCGTGTAAATAGTTTGTAATGGGTTGGTTATGTTGCCAAAGTGATGATCCGCTGTAATTGATATTTTCTCAAGTGCTACTAATACGGTATGCCATTAGAAAAGGGTGTTTTAAAGATGTTTACCATTAAAAGCTTAATTTAATTTAATTTTTTTTTTTTGTAATTCTCTTTTGTTTTGTTGAGTATTGAATTTAAGGCGTACCATTAACGTAATAACCATGCGGCGTATTGCTATGGCAAAAAATTTGATTTTTTTTTTTCAGAAAATTGTTAAAAAAATAAAAACGTTTTAACATAAAAAGGAAATCCGTAATTTAATAAAACGTTTATAAAGTGAAATTATTATTAATTAATGACTGTGTTATTGTAGTTGTTGTTGTTATTGTTGTTACAATAATTTTATTACCCTACAATACGTTTGTTGTGCTGAACGAAAGAAGAGTATCTCTAAGCTCTCATTTGGTAGCATTTGATTCGATTTTAGAACACTTCTTAAGATCAATGGACTGATCGAGCTGGTAGTAAAGGCTACACGGTGGTTTAAGGAAAATTGCAGAATCCCTAAGCACACTAGTGCCACAGTTTTGAAAATGAATATGCACTAAATCTTGGTAGAGAACCCATTAGCATTTTGAAAGTTTTTTTTTTAAAACTAGGTGTTGCGCTCTAGGCGTTAGGACCAGAAACCATTGTGCAGAAGTCTAAAACTCTCACGCACATATTACGTATATGGCTCCATCACTGGATTCTGCAATTCCCTTGGGAAGTGAACCTCTTCAAGGATTTCTTCATATATTGAGGGTTTTATTTGTGGCCTCCTTTTTCTTCTCTCTTGTTCTAATTCTGACTCTTGTTCTTTCCTTGATTTTATTCAATCGTTTTTCTGTCATTTCCTCCTAACTGCTTTACGCTCTTACCTTCATCTGCCTTTGTAGCCAAAACTCAAAGGACGGCTGCCGAGCCAATCGTATGTATAATCTGTCGTTATCAATTGTAACATTTTTTCATTTTGATTTTTAATTGCTGCAAAAGCAAAAACAAAAACAAAAAAAAAGAATTATTTTTAATTGTTTTTCATTTAATTCCTCATTTAATACTTTCATTTGATTTCAACTCGGAATTGGTCAGTTGTGGTGTCTGGCTGGCTAGTTGACTGTCTGACTGGACACAACAATTGCGTTTAATTTTTTAATTTCTTTTATTGAATCATTTGCTCAATTAATAACGAACAAAGCAAGAAAAAAAAGCAGAAAAACAGAATAAAAATAAAAATAAAAAAAAATAAAATTATTACAATAACAACATTAACAATTAGAGAAAATATTAAAAATAAATCAACAACAATAATTAAAAAAAAAAACGATATGAAAACTTTCACCTGTGGACAGTAAATGAAATCGAATGAAATCGAATGAAAGAGAAAAATCGCAAATCTATGAAACTGTAATCGAAATTTTGACGGAAAAAATTAAGAAAAAAAAAATAATAAAAAATAATAATTTTTTTAATTTTTAAAGGATACCGAAAACAAGTGCCCTCAGCATGGCTTATTTAAGTTCTTGAAAAGTTTTTAAAAAACAATCGTAAAGAAATTGTTTTTATTAAAGCGTTAAAGAGTTATCACAAATTAGAATCGGCCATTAAGCAGCTTACAGCTTCATTTGATAAGCTCTTAAAATAAAGAGAAACGATACTAAAGCAACTATAAAGGGTGTGTTCGTAGTTTTTATTTAACTTTGTTTATGTCTTCTTACAGGTTTAATAGTTAACTTGAAATTATTATTGTTGTTATCGCAATCGAAAGAGTTTTGTGGGAAATTGTTAGTGAGGCAAAACGTTCTTCTGCCTACATATGTATATACCGAAAGATCGAGAATTGTTCTTCAAGTTATCGAAAAACTTTTGGTAATCTAATAATTAATTTCTACAGAGTTTTTGTTGTCGAAAATTATCTTACCAAAAAATTGCTGTTATCGATTAATTTTCTATGAAAAAAACAGTTATCGATACTTATCGAAAAATTATCTGTAGAAAATTAATCTAAAAATTATTTTATACTAAATTTTTGTTATCGAAAAATATTTTTTCAAAAAATTGCTGTTATCGATAAAGTTTCTATAATTCATTGTTATCGAATTTTTTTTTTATTAAAAATTGTATTTTATATTATTTTTTGTAAATGTCCAATACTTTAATATTATTATTAAACTTTCAGTAAATGATTATTGTTATCGAAAATAAAGATTTTACAATAGAAAAGGTTGTTGAAGTTTTCGATAACATTAAAGAATTTTCTCATAAATTTCAATACTATACTTTCGATAACAATTTCTATTTTTAATATTAGCAATATATTTCGATAACAATATGGATAATTATTGCTATAAAAGTATCTTTTTATGGAAGTTTATTGTTATCGAAACTTTTTTTTATTGGAAATTGTTGTTACTACAAAAGATTTTAGTGGAAAATAATTATCGAAAAACGTTATCTAAAAAAATCATGTTATCCACAAGTTATCTTCAGAAAATAATTGTAATCGAAAAATTCTTGGTTGAACATTATCGGTTTTTATAAACATTTTCATTTCATAGACATGTTATCTTAAAACCGCTGTAATCTAGCCGGTACTATATGGGCTCATTATACAAAAACCCTTAGTTCATGTTCTAGCTCAGATATCTCGCACAAAATGAAGTATGAAATCGGTGACTTCCTCTCAGTAGTATTCACAAAGCTGAAGATGGTATTACTGCAGGGATTGCGTACAAAAAAGTTCTGAATATTTAGAACTACTGGGCTTAGCATTGATTTATGTTGCCTCAGTTACAAGAAAAACAAGTCTACCGATGACGTCGGCATTGATACTCTATTTGGCTGTTTTGATGGTTGATGTCTGCACTGTGTGCTGTGCTAAAAATTAGCAATTCTGCTGCAATTTATGTTTATTTCACTAGGATTTTTAAAAATTTATTGGAAAATGTATTTGGAATAACAATGCATAAGACAAAAAGATGAAAAAAAAAAAACAAACATGAATAGAAAATATTTTCTTTTTCGTCTTCTTTTTTGCTTTTAGCACTCATTCTTAGAATTTTTAAGAATGTTTTAAAAAATGAATGGATTTTAAAGTACAATTTTTATGGCTGTCTAGGGAATTTTAAAGCTGATGCTGTGTTGTGCATGCATATCTGTAGCTGTCTAAGCATATGTGAGTGCGCGTCCAAGGGTCACTTCTCACCCTCTTTAACCATTTAAAGTGTTTGAAAAAAAAAAAAAAAAAAAAAAAAAAAAAA